>MJUU01047993.1:0-10381 GCA_002080025.1 Modiolus philippinarum | reverse complement strand
GTGACAATTAGAACAGACAATGTGACAATTAGAACAGACAATGTGACAATTAAATAGGGCAATGCTACAATGAAAACAACAATGTGCAATCTGAACAGAAAATTGGACAATCCAACAGAAACTATGATATCATAACGAATATGAAAATTGAAACAGAGACATGACAATACAAACAGAAAGGTGACTATGGAAGATCAATTAGGCTATCGATAAAGCAAATCTAAATAACAACAGCAAGAACAAATAAGAAAATGTGTTTTGAAATCATTATATATTTTACATTTAGAAAATAAAAATTAGGGGTCACCGTTGCAATAAAAGAGATAAATTTCGAAATATTAACTTCAATGTGATATCTTTGTGAAATTCTGTTATCAAATTATCTCCCTTGCATTATTTCTGTGTTCTGTAAATCCCGCAACAGATTTAAAGCATGAATGAACACATATTAGACAAAATGTCAGAATATTTGCACTTTAAGAGTTTTGACGTCAGATACTCTAGCAGCGTAATTATGAATTTGGCAGAATGTTCATATTGTAAACCTGGAGCGAGAATATTATTCTTCGAAAACATCATCCTCAAGTAAACGTCTACAGATTGATAAAGCTTACCTCGGGTCAGCGGAGCAAACGCATCAAATAGTAGGAAGTAACATACATTGGTTTAAACAAATTTATTCGCAAAATAAAGACAATAGTAGTAAATGACAAGAATATAGAAATTAATTGATAGGATCCGGAAACAAGCTTTAAAAGCTTACGCAAGTCCGCCTCCTAGAATAACAAAATACCGAAGTTACTGAAAAATAATTACATATACTTAAAAAAATTAAAAATAATCAAACCTAGATACCTCCATCTAATGATGATTGATATTACATTGTGTTACAGATTCTAACTGTGAGTGATTTAGTTATGTAATCCATTGTAGCTTTATACCAAAAAATGAAACCGAGGTTGTAATGCCTACCCCGTCCTGTAAGAAAGGGATCATAGACTGGAATTATCCCAGAGGTTCTCTAAGTGTCCAGTTCAAACAACAGGCACCCTTTACACTCTGTATAAAGGACTGGTTAGGGGGAAATGCATTCACTATATACGATGACAGCTTTGGCAAAGAAGCAAAACTACGAATTCTCTCCACAGGTAATTGGATTATGTACATGTATTGCTTTTCTACGATTATTGGACAAAATATGCATATATATTTTTTTTTATGAAATCGTTCTTTATTATATTTGTACTTTTGTTTCTGTGTATAAAGTATAGAAATTAACCTGCTCCATAATATGTGATATTGAACAGTTGATTATTATAAATCATGATAATGCACAGTAACGGTGATTGACGCTTCCATGCCACGACCCTTCGGCGCCCTTATTTGATATACCATACCCCTTTTGGATATCACCATTGACTTAAGTCATGTCAATCAAATAAATCAAATCAATTATGGCACTTCTATACTCGATCAATATGTGGTTTAACGGAGCGCAAAAAATTATATTGAACTCGAATAAAACCCTCGTTCAATATCACTTTATTAGTCTGTTAAACCCCATGTTTATTAAGGATGGTCACTCCTGAGGTTCTTGAAACTGTCCCCGACTTTCGGAATTCTCTTACTCTATTTATCATGATGCATTAGAAAATTTTGCAAACTGATCCCTACTTTCTTTTCAAAATATGTTTGTTTACACCATGTGTAAACTTTTTATAAAATTGGCGAAATTTATGATATATTTTCATTGTATTTTAAACCTTGATTTGCCTGAATATAAAGTAAAGAAAACCTCTAGAGGAGTACGTTTTCACATCAAAACTTTTAGGCATTTATATCTCAAATACGGGCACACTGGCCCTTCAATATTTTTTTACTTAAAATGATGTGTGATCAGTATTATAGAAAATGCAGATACTAATCTCAAAACTTTGATATTATGACCATGAGGACATCCTTAAATAGGATCTGTAAGCTTCGTTCAATTTTGGAACTTCCGGGTATATAATTTGTACCCGGAAGTTGCATTTTTAACTCAAATATATGACGTTTCTGCCATGTCTTTGGACTTCGATTTTTGTAGTCATCGCTTCCCTTGTTCCTTCGGTATTCTACTGCCGTTGTTTCAAGCACAAATTTGGACGTCATAATCCCGCAACGTCATATTTTGGCGGGAAACCTTTTCATCGTGATTTCGTGGTGTTACCTGACGAAGCTTACAGACTCTATAAGAAATAAAAGAGATAAAATGCGACCTTTCACTCATAAACTTATCATAAGGTAAATTGGATCTTTGTGATTGAGTCTGTTATACAACGATACACTCATCCAAATCTTTTTTAAACCATTATTTTTATAATATGCGTGACTTTTTATGAAAGAAATTTTAAATGGCACTAGCAAACAATTTTATCTAGAAATATTGTACACTTCCAAGTGAAGGCAAGACATATAGGAGGACTCTGTCATCAGTCAGTATAATCCAACAAGGTCTTTGAATCGAAGTAACCATCTCATTGACTCATTGTTAGTTTGAAAATACAAAAATACCAAAGTTGCATAATGTATGAATTTTGTTATGCTGTACACGTGTTTCAATGAGTAACCTCACATTAGCAGCATTAGAATCAAATAATATGGAAAGCCAGAATCCAAAAATAGTAGGAAAAGAAGTACTAATTACTAAAAAATACCGAAATAGGAGGCCAAATCCAATACTAAGGACATCTACCTTGTGCAATATACGAAATGAAGCCGTAGTATTTCTAGTGGGTTATAATTCCAATAAAACAGTAAATTTCTTTTAAAAAAAAGGATGCAAGTAAAATTTCCATATCAGACAAGTCTGATTATTGGACTGGTGAATACCCTCGGGGACCTCTGGTCCATCAGCAGTGGCATCGGTCCAATAATTTAAAATTACAAAAATGTATAGTTTATACTTTTTTGGACATTGACTATGATAGGACTGACCGTGTAGAAACCGAATACTAATTAATTTAGTTTCATTTAAGGAGAAAACAATATGAATCTGTTAATTTTGTACTTTTGCAAAGTTAATTTTGAACTGAAATTTCGAAATGAGAGGGTATTCAGATTTCGTTTTAGGAATTCACGCTTTATAATATATATACTATCATAGATGTGTAGATCTGTTACCTGTAATTCACAATAATAAAAATAACAAATGGGGATGATAAAAAATTACCGAAAAGAACTGTCAAGAGCCAGAGTCCAAGATGCAGAAAGACAAATCAGGTGAAACCATCGGAAAAAAATTGTCAATCACAGTGGTCCTGACTTGGTACAAGCATTTTAAAAGAAATTGTGGGTTAAACCGGTTTTATGGCACGCCAAACCTCCTCTTCTATTGCGGTAGTGTCCATTATTATACCTCCTGTAAGAAAGTTCTTTTATAGTAAAACAGTTTTATTTTCGCATAGTTTTCAAAAGATTGATTGATTGATTATTTAGAGTTTTACGTCCAATGAGCAATATTTCAGCTATATCAGGACGAGAACAAGTTAATCAATGCAAAAATTTGCAAGTAAAAGAAGAAAAAAATAAAGGTGGAAGGGACAACCGGGGTAACGACTTTTGATTGCCACCGGAAAATGGGAGAAATGGGTAGGGGCAGGAAATTTAGCCTTCCATACGACACCCAGTACGTCTGCTCTCTTTAGAGAAATATAGAAGGGGTCTTTATACTGCTTGGAGCGTGGCGTTTCTCCAAACAGTTTGGCTACAATGGTTCGCGGTCAGGCTTCCGTATTATGACCTGACTACCCCGCATAGACAGGGCATTCCCCTATCCACCAACTGGGCTCTGTAGCCGGAGCCCCTGAAAACCGATCCAGGTGCCGGGCCTCTGTTAGGAAGACTTATACTCCAAGCTCAGAGGATGCTGCGGGCCTATTCATTAGCCGGGACCGCGCGCGGCGGGTTTTCAAAAGAAATAGCGTTGACTGCACTATTGCAATAGCAAGCACTGCTGTTGTGAAGACTATTGATATCAACGTCAATCATCATCAATCATCAAGTGCAGGAGGCGGAGTTTTGACCTGATCGGCAAGTGGGTGGTACTAATCCGTGTGATCAAGTGATCAATGTAATCAAGTTGAAAGAGTGTCGTCTGCTACATTGCTAAGATTATATATATTTTTTTGACAGTATTTTTGTTGACTTTTCACACTGTGAAACATTTTAAACAGGACAGAACTATTTGTCAATGTAACATCTTAAAAATAATCAACAGTCAGTATAATAATAATATTAATGTTGTGTTTTACATTGACTATGGAAAATAGTAGCCAGGTTGATGGACAATAGTGCACTCCCCTTCGGGTCGTACACTTTTGTCCATCACCCTGGCTACTATTTTCGCATTGTCAATGTGTTGTGTCAACACAACAGCTATTGAAAGGTCGTAGACAGTAAAAAGAAATGATCATCCCAGTATTAAGTAAAAAGGGAATCTTTAATCACTGCTTTGACAGAAACTTTAAAATTTTACACAAGGGACTGATATTTATGAAAGAACTTCTGAATAATCGTTTAATGATTTTTTAATGATCAACTGATGATTTAATTCCTTGAATAATTAATAACTACTTATAGAGTATTAAATCATTTTTATCTTTTACAGAAAACCAGTGTATAAGGAGTAACGGTCACAAGGCAGTCCTGGATGTAAAGGCACCCCCAGATCAACGATACATGGGGGGATTTTCATTTGAAATAAAGTTTTAGTCCTCTTCCTCTTGTAGCTTTTTACCCTGCCAAATTATAACTTGAAGATGTTCTGGGTATTATGACGTAAAAAATACTTATGATCAAATGATTTCCAACCATGCATTAAGCTACATCAGAACCAAAACATAAACAACTACAATACGTAATATACAACATCCTATACAAATGATGTTGCAACATCCTATACAAATGATGTTGCAACATCCTATACAAATGATGTTGCATCTTTTCTGTCACCTGAACGCGTGATTTTTCAATAAAAATTGATTTTTGTCATGCGATTTTTACTTTTTAAAGGAGTAAGGGCGATAAGGGCCTTATTTGGCCTGAAAAATAAATCTGGTTGAATTCACAGAATTTTCTCATTGAAATATTCTATGGGTATGGCTTTTCAGTAAACAGTAACAGTTCTCAAATATTGATGTATGATTACTGAGTTTTTTTAGCGTAGAAGAAAGGACAAATTGAAGATTTTGTCGAAAAATGACAATTTTGACCAATTTTGACTACTTTTTCTGTATAGGAAATATAGAGCACATGCAAGAACCACAAAAATATTTATATGAGAGGTTCGATTCATTTGTAACAATAAGTTGTTAAATTATCTAATTGGTTCTTGAATGTGCTCGATGTTTCCGGTGAGGAAAACTGTACGAAAATCTGCCAAATTCGGTATATTTCTATGAAAATTCTCAAAAGTAGCCTTTTCATGACGTCAGAGCTTTACCTATTGTGACGTCATTGGTTCTAACTTTTGTATTTTTTTGTTAATGGGATCTCAACTTTGAAACGAACATTAAATAAAATCTAGAGGTGCAACTTAAAAATTCACTGGAATCTTGGGCCAAATCAACCCCTTATCGCACCTTGTCCTTTGTTTTAATTTAATTATATTTTATTGCTTAAATTAAAGCCATGGGATTTGACACAAGTTATAACAACTTAATGTACGCCATCTCCTTACAATAACAAATGAAATGACAAAAAGCAAACAATAAATATACAATGTATATATTTATGCGATCTTTACCTTAAGTTTATCGCTCAAAATGTATAAATGACTGTGACAATACATGCACATGTATATATAATAAAACAATCATGGTTTTTTTGTATCTCTTTTTTATCTAGAAACACAAATATTATATTCAATTGATGGTATCAGTGATTATTGGCTTACACGTAAAAAAGGCATATTCACCTTTGCAAAGGTCCATAATATTGTGTACTATTGAATATATTATTTGAACCACTACGTTTGTCGTAAAATCGTATATCGTTGCGGATTCCCCTGATATTTGTTACTGCATATACATATTGTATGTGCTATTTTTTTCTTTTGTTTTTATTTATTTTATAGGCCTTTTAAAAAATCATTTGGTCTGCCCTTCGGTTTCGGCATTTTTCCGGTTATACCAACATGGCAAATGTTCATAACACTGTTCATGTTTAGATTACAATTATATCATTTTTTACTGTGGTTTATCATGTTTATTGTGACAATGTGTCGAGAAATACGCTCAAACGTGACATTGAACTTTAGTAACGTAATGTCTATTGTTTCTATTGTTGACGTTATGTGTTATGACGTTACATTGTATGGGCACAAATACAAGAGTAAATGGTAACGAAACTGTAAACGTCTGGTTGAATATTAGCCCACACATTTTATAGTGCCGTCCTAATGGCAATGGATTCCAACTTAAAATCGATACGAGGTGCACACAAAGGAGGAGTTAAATTTAAAAACGGACATTGATATTGAAGATGTGAAAGCTTTGGACACTGCCGTTACAGGGAAACAGGATATGCTTATGGAATTAAATTCTAGGATTGTGGAATGTACATCGCCGGAAGATTTGGAACAAGAAATCACGGACTCTGATGAATACATGTATTTCTTAGATTGCCAAGTACGACAGATTCGTAAGTTTATTCAGTCATTTGAAACTTCTAAGTTTAACATAAACAATTCTGTTCAAGACACCACATAAATACGGTGAATCCTAACGTACCTTAATATGTACCAATACATAATTTTAATGCATCAGCAGTCCATCCATTGATTGATCAACATACATGTGTGCCCCCTCACAATAGATCTATGGAAACTCACACCCGTCAGTCAGGTTTTCAAGTAAATTATGGTCTGTCGGAGTCGAGGTCAAACAATTCACGCAACAATCACAGATTACCAAAACTAAATTTGCCGTATTTTAACGGAGATTCATTAAAATGGCAGACATTTTGGGGTTCATTTGAATCAGCTATACATCTTAACGACACTTGAACACCAATTCAAAAGTTCACCTATCTTAACGCTCAGCTTGGAGGGAGTGCAGCTCAAACCATTGAAGGATTTTCCTTGACTAACTCTAACTATGAAACAGCTGTAAATCTTTTACGGGAACGCTACGGGAAAACACATAAACTTATACAAGCCTACATGAAAGCACTAATGGATTTGCGCCTACCGAGGACTTAAGAAGTCTGAGAAATTACGGGGACAAACTTGAATCATATGTGCGTGGTTTAGAATCACTTGGTCAATCTCAGGAGATGAATGGTTCACTCTTAGTGCCAGTAGTTCTAGAAAAACTACCATTCGAAATACGAAAATCTATTGCTACGGAAATAGGAGTTGAGAATCTTTCCTTACAAAGTTTATTGAAATCAATAACCAGAGAAGTTGAAATATTAGAGACGGGATACGGAAGTGTAAGACGAGAAGTACGTACAACAGCATTTTTAACTAGTACCAAACAGAAATCACGATTAAATGACACAACAAAGTTTGACAAACTGAAAACCAAACATACATGTATATTTTGTAATGGAGACCATATCCCAACAAATTGTACGTCAGTAATTGAACCTGAATCGAGAATGAAGATTGTTAAACAAAAACAGGCATGTTTTAACTGTTTAGGGAAACATAGAGTTTCTGAATGTAAGTCACAGAAGAGATGTAAAAATTGTAACGGGAAACACTACACGAGTTTGTGTAAAGGAAGGTCCCAAGATGAACAGGAAAAGCAGAAATCCGCAGTTAACATGGTGAATTCGGGAGAAGAGACAAAAGTATTGTACTCGACACAAGGTAAAAACGAAATCTTGCTGAAAACAGCCGTAGCACCAGTTATCTATAAGACACAGGAAATTGAATTAAATATATTATTTGATGAGGGAGCCCAGCGGTCGTTCATGACACAAAAGTTAGCAGAAAAATTGGAAATTGAGTCGACTGGAAGAGTAAGCATTCACTTATCGGCCTTTGGAGACATGTCACGTAACGTTAGATATTTAGAAACTGCAGAGATAGCACTTCAGACGAGCTTTGGCGAGAGAATTCGTATTGATGTACTCATCGTTCCACAAATAGCTGTACCACTACAAAATCAAGTATCACATGCAACAAGAAACCTTCCACACTTAAGGGGTTTAACACTAGCACTACCAGTAAACAGTACAGACCAATTTGAAATTGATTTACTCATCGGAGCGGATTACTATTGGGATCTGGTGATGGACAAAGTTGTAAGAGGAAATGGACCAACTGCAGTGAGTTCCAAACCGGGATACCTCCTGTCAGGACCGTTGACTAAGGAAAAACAGAGAACATCGACTTCATCGGTAATGCTTAATATAATAACACAAAGTCAGTTAGATCAGATGGATATAGAGAAATTTTGGAAACTTGAGTCAATTGGGATCAACTCATTTGAAACCGATATGGATGAAGATGTAAACTTCTTGAGGAACTATCAGGACAGAAACATAACATACGACAACGGAAAGTATACAGCACAAATACCGTGGGAGATTGATCACCCAGACTTGCCGTCTAACATAAATGTTGCTAAATCGAGAACTGAAAATATTGTTCGCAGACTGAGACAAGAACCACACCTACTACGGAAGTATACTGAAATTATTAAGGAACAAGAACAAAAGGGGTTCATTGAAAAGGTACCATCCCGTGAAAAAAGATTCTACCACCACACCAATTAGAATAGTCTACGACTGTAGCTGTAAACCAAACAAAATGATGCCAAGTTTAAATGAATGCTTGATGTCGACACCGCCGAATTTGAACAACTTAACACACATTCTGATGAGATTTAGAACTGGAGAATTTGGGATTAGCACAGATATTGAGAAGGCATTCTTACAAATACGCCTACATGTGAAAGACAGAGATTCAACTCGCTTCTTTTGGCTAACAAATCCAGAAAATATCACTGAAGGTCTTACAACTTATAGATTTAAATCTGTATTATTCGGCGCTACTTGTTCGCCCTTCATATTGAATGCCACATTGTTGAAACATCTTGATGCAAATGACAATCCGCTATCAAATGTATTGAAATCAGACCTGTATGTTGATAATATCTTATTAAGCGTAAATACAACTGAAGAAGCTGTCAAATATTTATATGATGCAAGGAAAATTATGTCAACAGGATCTTTTAATTTGCGTTCATGGAGTTCGAATTGTAACGAGATAATGGACATGGCAAAACAAATGAACGTAGCAGAAAAAAGTACAACGGTGAAGATATAAGAACCGAAATGGGACACGTTGAAGGACTCGATCATGTTTCAAAACATAAACTTGACTGACGTGAATTAACCGCATATAACAAAAAGGGAAATACTTAAGAAGTCATCCAGCATATACGACCCTTTAGAAATACTTTCACCAATCACCATTAGATCGAAACTTTTAATGCAGGATTTATGGAGAGACAAATTTGAATGGGACGAGCCACTACCACAAGATATACAACAGAGTTGGTCGGAACTAGCGAAAGACTTGGAAGCAGGAATACACATCGAACTACAAAGGCGATATTTCAAAGATGAATCAGAACAAAAACCGAAAGTACATGTGTTTGTGAATGCCACTCAAGGAGCATATGGATCAACAGTTTACATATCCAACGGACAATCATCATCGTTTGTATTTGCTAAAAGTCGAGTAGCACCACTGAAAAGACTTACCTTACCACAACTTGAATTACTGGCAGAAGTTGTTGGAGCTAGAGTAGCGACACATGTGGGAAAAGCATTAGGTATTGATGATGTTACATTTTGTTCCGACAGCCAAATTGTATTACAATGGATAACAACAACAAAAACTTTGAAAAAATTCATACGGAACAGGGTGAATTAAATTAAGGAACTTACAAAAGAGTATGAATGGAGATACTGCCCGACGGAAGAAAGCCCTGCAGATTTATTGACAAGGGGAATAAACACAGATCAACTGGAAATCGACAAGTTATGGTTTCATGGACCAAAATGGATCAATACCAAAACAGAATGGCCAGAATGGAAACCTACTAATATGACAACGTTAAGGTTATGTAATGAGCAAAGTGACAGCGAATCGGAATTTTCGGCAAACATCAATTTGACTAATACAGACGAATTATACGGAATCCACAATGTAATGGACATCAAGAGATACAGCAAAATGTTGAACTTACTACGTGTAACAGCATGGATTTTGTGATTCATACGGAATTGTCAAAGCAGAGTCGTTGCGAAAAATGAAAATAAGTACTTGACATGTGAGGAAATTCAAAACGCAACTAAAAAGTGGATCGTAAGTGTACAAAAT
>MJUU01047992.1:4589-24785 GCA_002080025.1 Modiolus philippinarum | reverse complement strand
TTCCAAATAGATCTTGATGTTTCGAGTTCAAAACCGGTGTTGAAAATTACTCCTTGACCGCCATTTTCAAAATGGCCGCCAAAAAAGGTGGGGAAATTAAACATTGTCCGATTTCAATGAAATTTGGTTTGCAAGTAGATATTGATGTTGCGACTTCAAAACTGAAGTTGAAAATTGTTCGTTGACCGCCATTTTCAAAATGGCCGCCAAAAAGGCGGGAAAATTCAATATTGTCCGATTTCAATGAAATTTGGTTTCCAAATAGATCTTGATGTTGCGAGTTCAAAACCGGTATTGAAAATTGTTCCTTGACCACCATTTTCAAAATGGCTGCAAAAAAGGCGGAAAAATTCAACATTGTCCGATTTCAATGACATTTTGTTTCCAAATAGATCTTGATGTTGTGGGTTCAAAACTGATGTTGAAAATTGTTTGACTGCCATTTACAAAATGACGTCTCGACTTCAAAACTGGTGTCAAAAGTGGTCCTTAGCAAGACCGTTTTTTTATAAAAAAAAATCCCAACAAAGAAATATAATAAAACATGATCAGACTTTAAAAACAGTTCAAGATATTGGAGGTGTTTGACCTACGAAAGTTTGAGAAACTGAAGATCAACTGTATAACTTACATTGTTACCTTGATTGTGGCAACTGAAAACCAGGTGAGCGATAAGGCTCCTTGGAGCCTCTAGTTGAAATTATTTTATTAATTCAAGCTTTTAATCCTGCGGCATTTTGTCTTCAGGAAACGCACCTAAAGAAAAATGATACGTTGAATGTAAAGAACTACTCCCTCTACAGCACTTATGTACCTGAGAATGAACGAGCTGCTGGCGGCTCAACCATTCTCGTCAACAACAATATCGTCCACAGTACTGTAGTTCTAAATACCGATCTTCAGGCTGTTGCAGTGAGAATTTCTTTAGATAAAACGATCACATTATGTTCTGTATACTTACCACCAAATTTCAACCCCAGTTTGAGTCAACTTAAAAACTTGACTGACCAACTGCCTGCCCCATTTTTAATAATGGGTGATTTCAATGCACACAATCCATTGTGGGGCAGCTCTGCTTTGAATGACAAAGGTAAAAAGATTGAAGACATAATGTCGCAGGAAGGTTTATGCATCTTTAATGACGGTTCAAATACTTATTTACATCCTGGAAATGGGGCTTACTCAGCTATACACTTAACTATAACTGACCCATCTCTACTGTAGGACTTCTCCTGGAAAGTACACGACGACTTATGTAGTAGTGAACATCTGTTGTATCTGAAAAAGATATTGCAGAACATCTTTATTCTACTACCGGAGAAAAGCCACAGCGCTTTAAATTTGATAAAGCTGATTGGTCACTCTATGAAAATTTATGTAGAGAAGAATTGAAATCTGAATTGTTTGAAGATGTTCTTGATCCCTGAAGTCTTTTCAGTGAAAAAATACTTTCCATTGCAGATCAATCTATACCGAAAACTTCGGCAAACCCAAAACGTCCTGGGAAACCCTGGTATGACGATGACTGTGATGATGCTCTGATAAATCGTAAAAAGGCAGAGCAACTTTTTAATAAACATCCAACGACGGACAACCTTGGTAATTTTCGCGTTTTTCGTGCAACAGCTCGAAGAACCTTTAAACAAAGAAGACGCACTTCTTGGCGCAACTTCGTCTCTAAATTAAATTGCCACAGCCCTATGAACAAAGTATGGAATATAGTACAAAAAATCAAAGGTAAAATAGGAAAGCTTATGTCCATCACATCAAAAACGGACAAGATATTTTAACATCTGAAAAAGATATTGCAAATAAAATTGGAGAAACTTTTGAGAAACATTCTTCTTCTAAAAATCTAGGACCCACATTCCAGAGAATTAAAGAACAAAAGGAACGAAACAAACTTAACTTTAAATCTAAAAATACAGAGGAATACAACAGATTGTTTTCGATGAATGGATTGAAACAATCCTTGGATAAGGTACATGACACGGCATGTGGCCCTGACGATATCCATTGTCAACTCATCAAGCATCTTCCTTTAACAACTCTGGAAATTCTTTTAAACCTTTTTAATAATATTTGGGAAATTACCACCTATGTGGAAACAAGCAACTATAGTACCTATTCCAAAACAGGGTAAAGATCATTCCGAACCATCTAATAACAGACCACTAGCGTTAACCAGCTGTGTCTGTAAGACAATGGAACGGATGATAAACAACCGTCTTGTTTAGTATCTCGAATCGGACAATGTTCTGTCGAACATCAAAATGGATTTCGACAAGGTCGTACAACAATAGACCATTTAGTTCGATTCGAAACATTTATTAGAAATGCATTTTTAAAGAAAGAACATGCAGTGTCCATCTTTTTCGATATTGAAAAAGCATATGACACAACATGGAAATATGGCATTTTAAAAGATCTTTTTGATATGGGGTTGAGAGGAAGTTTACCAAATTTTATTGAGAATTTTCTCAAGGATCGTGAATTCAATGTTAGAGTCAACTCTACATTTTCCGATTCGGTTGAACAAGAGATGGGTGTTCCGCAAGGAAGCATCCTCTCCGTCACACTATTTAGTATTAAAATAAATAGTTTGGCCCAGGTTTTAAAAGATAACATTGATGGATCTCTTTATGTAGATGATTTTCTGATTTGTTATCGTGGCAAAAACATGAATTACATAGAACGCCAATTGCAATTATGTCTAAATAGAATCCAAAAATCGGCAGTTGAAAATGGCTTTAAATTTTCAAGCTCGAAAACAGTCGGGATGCATTTCTGTTGTAAGCGGAAAATGCACTCAGACCCAGAGCTTAAACTATACAATAACCCTATAACTATTGTAAGAGGCCAAATTCCTTGATTTAATTTTTGATAGTAAACTTTCATTTCTTCCCCATATCAAAATGTTAAAAAACAAATGCTTAAAGGAATTAGACACTTTAAAAGCTGTGTCGAGTACCGACTGGGGTGCGGATAGCACTGTTTTATTAAATTTATATCGATCCTTCATTCAGTCAAAACTAGATTATGGATGTTTTATTTACGGTTCCGCCCGTAAATCATACATTAAATTACTAGATACCGTTCACCACCAAGGTTTACGTCTTTCATTAGGTGCGTTCAGAACTCCATGTTGCAGCTAATGAACCATCCTTGGAAGAAAGACGTATTAAACTTGGTTTACAATATGCAACAAAGCTTAAAGCGTATCCTTCCAATCCTTCTCACAACTGTGTTTTCAAACCTCTTCACAAAGCTTACTATGAAAAACGCCCAAACGTCATACAACCTTTTGGTCTTCGTATCAAACCACACCTTGAATCTGCTAATATAAATTTAGATGAAATAGCTCCTATAGAAACTCCAAAAAAACCTCCATGACTGAACCCAAAACCAACATTTAATTTTGAACTACACAAACACAAAAAGGTTGATACCAGTGCTCTGGTTATCCAGCAGGACTTTGCAAAAATTAAATCTGAACATCCTGAATACTTGCTAATTTACACAGATGGCTCTAAGGATGGAGACAGAGTGGCTTGGAGCCGTTTTTGGAGACCGTGCAGCAACTCCCCGATTACCACCCTCAAGTTCCATATTAACTGCTGAAGCTTACGCTATTTACTCCGCACTTAAATTTGTAACTTTATCGCAATCAAATAAATTCATGATCTGTTCCGATTCACTTTCTTGCCTATTGGCAATTGAAAATCGAAAAACAAAACACCAAATTATTTTGAAAATAGCCGAATTCTACAAATCATTTGTAGCATTAGGCAAAGATGCCCCTAGTTATGTGGGGATCTATGGAAACTAAGTTACTGACCAGGAAGCCAAGGATACACTAGATGACGAGATGGCAGATTGTACAGTACCGTACACTGACATGAAGCCTTTAATCGTCAAATACATTTTAAAGTTATGGCAGGACAAATGGGATCTGCAATTAAATAATAAACTGCATGGAATACAGGCAGATGTCGGTAAACAGATCGGTTCCAGTGGTAAAAACCGTAGGGAACAGGTGTCGTATTGGACACACTAGAACAACACACAGCTTTATTCTCAACAGTGATGATCGACCTGAATGTATTCCATGCAATTGTCCTTGTACAATTCAACATGTTTTAATTGACTGTGTAGATGTTGCCGATATCAGGCGTTTTTATTCTGTTGATTGTCTTAAAGACCTATTTACAAATGTCGCTGGCGACAAAATCGTTCAATTTTTAAAAGCAATCAATTTATTTCATAAGATTTAAATGGATTTATCTTAAAGTTCTAATATTATAACATTTCTCGTATTATGTTTTTATATTTTACACTCTTGTTTTACTTGTATAAAGCTGTAATGGTTTTATATTGATATTTTATATATTTATTTATTAGAATTGTTCAATATATTTAACAGTTCTCGCCACAATATAGCTGAAATATTACTGAAGTTGGCGTAAAACATCAATCAATCAATTTTAAGTGAAAAAGTAATTTTATTTTAAGTGAAAATATGCATAATTAATGCATGTGACAATTCGAAGATAATTGTCAGACATTAAATATATATCAATAGACCACTTAACCAATTAAAAGAAATACACTTAACCAATTAAAAGAAATATTTGTTTCCTAAGTCCCACCTGCATCACTGAAGTTGTTGTACCTAAGCAGTTTTTCCACGTCCCTAGATACAAAATTTTATTTCGTTTGATAGTCCATAAAATATAAATTAGTTATTTCCTTTTGATCCCAAAAAGGTCAGATACAGTTATTTTGACTGTTCCACTTCCATTCTTTTGATAAAATCCCCATCAAGTAGAGATTTCTAAAGTTGGACAGAACAACAAAGGTTTTAGTCGAGGATTATCTTCAAAACAATATCTTGCAGAATCCTGAAAATGTCTCTATGACAAGATGTTCAATGCATTAATTATGATGACATTGTTTTGTAAAAATCAAAAACAAAAAGTAAAAGCCTGGTTGCACCAATTTTAAAAATAAAAACACTTGAGAAGCAAAGAATTTTTATAATGGCCGTATTCATTTTATAGTGTTGACACAAAAATTACTGAAATGCTTGACATAAATCACTGTGTCATGCTATTTTTAAATAATATTTTTATTTTCATTTATTATAATGTCAGGTGTAGACATTTACAATAGGAGCACTTCCTCATTTCCTTACACATTTGTAGTGTTGGTATTCATTTGAAGAAATTGTACACATATTTTCATTGAAAAGTAAGATACAATTTTACTTGTAGTAAAATTTAACGTGAATGATATTAGAATGTAACTATTTCAGAACAATTTCCTTTCTTTCACTTGCCATTATTCATTATGCTAATACAACTTTTGATGTTAAAATCCAGTTTGATTGAATGGTCTCAAAATTTTCTTGAAAATTTTTACGCAATCCCACTTATGTTTTCTGCTTTTTATAAATGACATTTCAGTGTCTTTTTTATGACGCTTTCATTTTAATGGAGATACTAGTATTCTGTTTGAAAATTTCCCACATCAATTAAACATTTGATGGTCATCAATGTCCTTTTACTATTTTTGCTGGCGAATCACCACTGAAGTCAGTTTGCAACCATCAAACAATTCAGTTTATGCTAAGGGATTTTCAAAAACAAAAGAGTTATTTTTTAAAATAAAAAATGTTCCAGATGCTAATAAATTCAGTTTAAGAATTGTTGAAAATAATTTAAACTACTGAATATATCAAAAGTAATCAAGTATCTCTTGTATTTCCCATCTTTGTCATATTTTTTGGTACTTTCATATATATTCAGTTCACTTCTCAAAATTTAGTATATTTGCAATTTGTTGTATAAAAATATTGGTTTGTTATCAATATACATGTTGTTACATTTTTTGATAATTGCATGCATTATAATTATAATAATTCAGCTTGCAAAAATTTTATGAACTACCAGAAAATTCAAGACAACAACACAGATTAACTGACTACAATAAGTGCCTTTTCAATAATTCACAGTATTCAGTACTGCATATTTCATATCAAAAAACAAATTGTCTTCATCAACTTTGTGAGAAGATGGTAGACGACACATAATATCTTTCCACTTCATCAATAAATACCAAAAGTAAGAGGAAAAAGTCAGTACATAATATTTTGAAAACCATCCAACCTGTCATGGACAAAAAAGTCTAATATTGATTTTAAAAGTGCTGTAGCTTCTAGTCTAAACTTGATGCCAAATGTTACAGCCCGTGAACAGCATTCAACATTACTCAAGTCTTTCAGACGTACCAAGAGAGAAATACAAAATTCATATCAAGAAAATGACGCAGATTTCCATCATCTTTTTCTTTTCTGGCAAGTCTTTTCAGCAATATGATAGAGACAGATTTGATCATGCTATTCTAGCAAAAAATTCAGAAAAAGAGTCGAAAATCCTTGCCATCAAAGTTTCCACAGGCAAAAAGAAGTCTAAATTGCATCATGGGAAATTGAAAAATAAAATTTCAACAAATTTGCCTTCCTTACTGAAGTAAAAAAACATCAACTCGGATGTAATCAACTGGAATAGAATGGCCAAAAAATACAATATAACATGCAATGGAAAAATACCAGGTAATAGGGAAAGGTTCTCGGCATTTGCGAGAGAAAATGGTATGACTTTCACTAGCACATTACATAAAAGCCTGGAACTAGAATAAGGCGAGGCAAAAAAAAAATGAATTTGGGAAAAAATTCTATCCCAAGCTACAGACCAGCAATAACTCTAAAAAGATACTTAAAGAAAAAGTTAACCAGAAGAAAATAACCACAGGAGCACCAATAGCACCAAAAATAACCAAGTCTGGTCAACTGGATACGACACAAAAAGATGTCTTTGGCAGAAAAATTTCACTCCAGGATACAATCGGAAAATCAGAGACTACACTTAGCTGGTGCATTGAGGCTTACCACCGACAAGGGATATGATGAGATGAACATCCACACTCTACAGGATATGCTGAAAAATCTGACTGATGAAACAGGAGAGGAAACAAAGAAATCTTTGATAAAAAAAATAAAAATAAAATCCATACACAGAGCTAGACACTTAAAAGTTTGGCATGATCACTCCGATATACTGAACCATAGCTATATATTATTTACAGTATCCTTCATGTACGATAAAGCAAACTTCCTCACAGATGAGGAGTACCATCAACTCTATCCCTTTCAAAAAGCTCTGTCAGTACAATGCATAGTTGAAAAACCACAGCTTTATATTTTTGGTCAATCAGGTTATTCATATTGTTTTTTTAATTACCTGATATTTCATCAATTTTGGAGGAGCTTATGGGTGTGTAGACATGGCCGACTCACTCACAAACTGAATAAAGGGCTACGCCGAGCGCAGCATGATACGACCGCAGCATGTCGACCACTGAAGTTTGAATAAGTGTAATTTAAAAGTGAATAAGGACACAGTTAAGAGTTTGACACAGTAACTAGATGGACACAATGAGGAGCTTGACGCAGTAATTAGCTGGACACAAACTAAGGAACATAAAATTAGCCCTTTTCATCCCTGAAAGCTCAAAAACTGTAAGATTTGAGCAAAATTGTTGACATACTACTGACAGCAAATATCAAGATGAATCCAAAGAAAAAAATATCGCCATCGAAATCCGATTAAAAATAATGACTCAACATATTTTCAAAAATTGCAATTTCGGCTCCTTTGACTCCTTATAGTTTGGAAACGGTAAGAGATATGCCAAATCTGTTGACGTAATACCATAAGTTAATCAAGTAAAACTTCTCATTGACAGGCCATCAGTAGTTCTCAAGTTTAGTCGGTTAAATGTGCCTCAATGTGTATATTTAAAGAGTTGAATCTAGACATGTTTGTTGCGGCCAGATGTGCCCCTGGACAGTCATGGACAAATCCTGTTGAACGGATAATGTCGATTTTGAATATCGGTCTCAAAAACTGTGCATTAAGTCGTGAAAAGGGCTCTGATGAACTTGAAAGAAAATGAAGTCTTGCACATCTATGGCTACGATCAGAAAATTAGGTCAGAAAGATCAAAATGTCAAGGATTTAACTGTTCTCGCCACAATATAGCTGAAGTTGGCGTAAAACATCAATCAATCAATCAAAATGTCAAGGAACAGTGAAAAACAACAATCGAACCAGTCCGTAGAACAGTGGAAAATAGATTAAGAAGACTAAGCTTGCAAGATAAACCTTTTCAAGTTTATGACCCTCTGTCAGAGGCAGAAATAGACTACTTGTCAAGACATTTGGACTTCTTATTTCCAGGCTTGGACAAAGACAAGTTGGTAAAAAGTAGTACCATGAGAAACAAGGCATACTCTGATTGGATGGAAAAGCAGTGTAGGCAGAGACAGTACATACTACAGATTAGAACATACTACAGATTAGAAAATGTGACGACCCCGAATGTTGTTCTCCTCCAGTAAAACACCGAGAATGGATACCAGATCCAATGCTGCAGGAAGATGGGAATCATTTTAAACCCTTCACTGAAGTACTTGGAACCGATACAAATGAAAATGATAGACCAACAATAATGAAACCTGTCAATAATGAACATTGTTATATATTTACAACTAAAATGAACACTTTACCTACCACTAAAACTAGATGCTGATGTTGCAATATTAATGTATCAATACTCACTCGGAACTCCTCTGTAGTTACTGTAGTTATTATTAGATTGTTAGTAATGGAATCCTTTGTTTGTTCTACCTAAGCCTTTATTTATTAAGATATTACATCTGGCGAGAGGATAATTTGGACATTTTAAAAACTGTGAGATTAAATGCTAGACATTTTATTTGACGAAAATTGGACTCCAGAAATGCCTCTTCAAATTGGAAAAATTACAGAATTCTCTGAAGGAGCTTAAAATTTTGTGAATTATGTTGAGAGACTTGAACAGTATTTTGAAGCAAACGAAATTGGAAACGACAAGAAAGTAGCCGTATTTTTATCAGCGGTAGGTCCAAATGCATATGGTATTTTAAGAAATTTAGTTCAGCCTGCTTTACCAAAAGACAAATCAGATGATGAACTAGTAAAAACTTTGCGTGATCACTATATGCCAAAACCGTTAATAATTTCAGAATGCTTCAAATTCCACAAGAGAAATCAGAAAGGAGAAACAATTCCTGACTATGTTGTAGAACTAAAGAAATTAACAACTTATTGTGAATTTAAGACATTTTTAGATGAAGCTCTGAGAGACCGTTTAGTATGTGGACTAAAATCAGAGACAATACAAAGAAAACTGTTATCTGAGGCAGATTTGAACTTTGAAAAGGCAGTCAAAATTTCGATAGCAATGGAAACAGCAGAAAAGGACACACAGACGTTAACTGGGTCGTCGGACTCCGTAAACTTCAGAAAGGCGAGAATGTCTGGGACAGAAAAAGGTAGGCCACAAAGGGGTTCCAAACACCTTCAGGGAAGGGTTCACAAGGCTCACGTCCGCCAAATTGCTACAGATGTGGGGACACACATGCACCTGATAAATGTAAATTTAAAAACACTAAATGCTTCAAGTGCGGAAAAGTAGGTCATTTAGCTATAGCATGCCGAAGTTCAGTTGGGAAAACCACAAAAACACATGATTTATTGACAACGAAGAGGAGTGTGATGATGAGGTCACGATATACACAATAAACACAACAGAACAAGAGAAATGCGATAAAGTTTATACAGTACAACTTGATCTGGGATCACAACATATTGATTTTCAATTAGATACAGGAAGTGCCTGTACTATTGTAAATGAGAAATTGTATAGAAATAAACTGTCAAAATACAAACTTCAGAAAAGTAGAACAAAACTGAAATCGTATACTGGGGATGAAATAGAACTAGCAGGGCAATGTACAGTACCTGTAAAATATGAAGGAGGTCCCGTCATTGAGTTGACACTTTTTGTTGTAAACGGAAACCGACCATGCTTGATAGGCAGAGATTGGTTAGATAAATTAAATTAAATTGGAAAAATGTACTGACAATTGTCACTGACACTGTTGAAAGTCTTAAAACTGAATATAGCTGTTTGAATGAGGGGGACAACAAATGTCCTATTAAAGGTTTTCATGCGCAAATTAGAGTTAAAGAAGATGCGCAACCGATATTTTGTAAGGCAAGGCCCGTACCTTACCCATTAAAAGAAAGAGTTGAACAACAATTACAGAAACTTCAAGATGAAGGGAAAATTTATCCAGTTAAGAATAGTTCATGGGCAGCTCGCATCGTAGTTGTATCCAAACCGAATAATTCAATAAGAATCTGTGGCGATTACAAAGTAACAGTGGTATCAGCGAAGAACAATATCCGTTACCCAACACTGGCGATTTGTTTGCGTCTTTATCAGGGGGAAAACAGTTTACAAAACTGGACTTGAAACAAGCATATTCACAATTAGAATTAGACAATGGGTCAGAAGAATATTTAACCATCAACACACATTTAGGTTTGTTCAGATACAAACGTCTAGCTTATGGAGTAAGTTCCGCTCCAGCTATATTTCAGTCGGTCATGGACCAGATTTTAGCCGGATTGCCCAGAGTATTATGTCGTATTGATGACATATTGATTACAGCACCTGATGAGACAACACACCTGAAAACATTGCAAGAAGTCTTCCGTAGACTGAAAAAGCATAATATCAAATTAAGAAGGGATAAATGCACATTTATGAACAATGAAGTTGTTTATCTGGAACACCGAGTCGATGCCGAGGTCATACATCCTAAATTTGAGAAAGTGGAAGCAATTAAGAATGCTCCATCGCCAACATGTGTGAAAGAATTAAAGGCGTATCTTGGACTGTTGAACTAATACGGCTCATTTTTGCCTAAATTAAGCACATTGCTACATCCTTTGCACAACCTTTTAAGAAAAGGGGAAACATGGTCATGAACCAAGGAATGCGAAGAAGTATTTATGAAAAGCAAAAAGCTAGTAATGGACAGCAAACTTCTGGTACAGTATGATATGAAGAAACCGCTAAGACTGGCGTGCGATTCATTATCCTACGGAACAGGAGCAGTTATATCACACATCATGCCGAACGGCAAAGAGCAGCCTATTGCATTTGCGTCTAGAACGCTTCATGACAGTGAACGTAATTATCCACAACTGGAAAAGGAGGCGCTATCACTGATTTTTGGAGTGGAAAACTTCCACAAATACTTGTTTGGCCGAAAATTTGTACTAATTACTGATCATAAGCCACTTGCAACAATCTTTGGACCGCAAAAGGTGTACCGACACTAGCAGCGGCTAGACTACAAAGATGGGCATTGATTCTGTCGGGATATCAGTATGAAGTTGAATACTGTTCTTTTGGAGAACATGCAAATTGTGACGCCCTCTCCCGACTTCCGTTGAAAACCACAAGCAATTCAGAGTATGAACAGGAGGAGGACAATATCACCATAAATTTCATAGAAGAGATGCCAATATCATCCCGTGATATTGCAAAAGTGACCAACAAGGACAAAACATTATCCAATGTGTATGATTATATCATGTTTGGCTGGCCTAATTACACCAACGATGACGACATCAAACCATATTTTAATCGGAAAAATGAATTAACTGTAGAACAAGGTGTGATACTCTAGGGAATGCGTGTTGTTGTTCCGACACAACTGAGAATTCGTTTAATCGAAGAACTTCATGAGGAACATACTGGAATATGTAGGATGAAATCATTAGCCCGTAGTTATATGTGGTATATGTGGTGGCCAAATATTGATAATGACATTGAAGAAATAGTTAAACCATGTAATGTATGTCAACAGTTACGTAACAGTCCGTCTGTTGCACCGTTACACCCTTGGAAATGGGCAACGAGACCAATGCAGAGGATTCATATTGACTTGGCTGAAATGAAAGGAAAATCATTTCTAATCATCAATGACAGTTATTCAAAATGGTTAGAAGTTTTGCAAATGAACAGTACAACAAGCACCGTAACCATCGAGAAGCTCAGATCGTTCTTTGCGTGGACAGGAATACCTGAACAAGTGGTCAGCGATAATGGTCCTCAATTTACCTCGTTTGAATTTAAGAACTTTATGGAAGCAAATGGCATTAAACACACACGTGTACCAGCATATCATCCAGCATCAAATGGATTTGCTGAAAGGGGAGTGCAAATTTTAAACGAACAAAGAAAGACCGAACGTAAAACTTTACAACACCAACTATCTAACTTCTTATTGAAATACAGAAGTACACCGCATACTACAACAGGTGAAACACCAGCAGCTTTGTTTCTCAAACGAGAGCTAAGGACAAAATTAACATTTATTAAGCCGAATCGTGAAAAACATGTTGAAAACAAGCAAGACGAAATGAAAAAACATCACGACAAAAGAAGAGCGAACACTAGATCATTTAACATAGGGGAAAAGGTAATGAAAGACAATTGTTTTAATTCTCAAGTATGACATTAATTCAGTTTTAAGATGACAATTTAGTAAAGGGGAAATGTTATTTATTTACAACTAAAATGAACACTACCTATCACTAAAAATAGATGCTGATGTTGCAATATTAATGTATCAATACTCACTCGGAACTCCTCTGTAGTTACTGTAGTTATTATTAGATTGTTAGTAATGGAATCCTTTGTTCTACCTAAGCCTTTATTTATTAAGATATTACAAACATGGTCAGACATCAACAAAAAGAGATTTGAAGAAGAAGGATAAAACAGACACACTACTAGTAAACATGATATCAGACAACCCTTGAACAGTATTAATGCTTGTATGTTCACTGGACAAAATGCAAGATTTACAGTGATATGCAATGAGTGTGAAAAGCCTAGGCTAATTTATGGAAAGTCAAAATTAACTGAACGTCAGAAAGTGCAACTTGCTCTACTACTATCTGAATTTGAGTATTCGTGTGGATCCCCTATAACAACACCTGGACATACTTTACACGGAAAACTAGTTGTACGCCTAAGTATAGATTGTTCCAGCTGCATGGAAATCTCATACTATAGCTCCAATCTAGCTGACACAAGACCGGACATCTGTTTTTATTGTGGCGCAGCCGGTGCTGAAATTGACAATGATCTTAAAAACAATTTAAATGCGTGTTTCCTCGGTGTGTTGAATGTGACAGAAAAGGGTTCAAATATACAACTCTAAGACCCTTTGGGAAAGCTAAAAAAACAGTGAAGCCCAAACATCAGAAATGGTTTACAATTTAACATTCAGTGTTTAAATATTAATAGAGACTAACTTTTAAAATTCAAATTTCCCCTGTCCCTGTGCCTCTGACGTTGCTTTTATTGAGATTACATGTCTGTGTGTCTGTCAGATGAACTACTCTTAACAGTAAAGGAGCGTTTTATTTTATTATTATTAAATTTTCTAACAGAAGATGAATACTTTCCATAGAGGAGTTCATTTTTATCACTCGGGCACACAATAAAATTCACAAAACAGTTCAAATATTTGCTTTCTGTGTTTAATAGGTATGTTCACATAATATCATTTTGGAATCATTTAATATTTTCAAATTGTACCCCACAAGTTATTACAGTCCGTCTGTCCGTGATCCACATACCTTGTGAACACAACTCCTATGAAACCCAATGACAGATTCATGCTTTAAATTTGTTTTGTTTAATACTATTGATGGGACCTGGAGATACTGCACTGCCATTTTTATTCAACAATTTTTGTTAAAAATTTCATCCAAACGACACTAAATGATCTTCAATACTAGATAAAAGTCCACACCATATAAATAGCAAATTATAAATGGCCAAAAATTGTTTTTGTTAAGCTTTTGTTTTATACTATTGCGTTTTATGTTATTCTGGTTCCTCTGGCATTTTGATTACTTCTTGGTACCTCTTCAAATTCTAATAGAACGTGCAGCACTAGTTAGAACCCCCAGTTTCCATTGAGCTTGGATTTACTGGCTAATGATCCATGCGCCAATATTGCATTGTAGCGTCCAGCATGCAGACCTACTATCCTAATACAATACCATGGAGTACTATAATTGTTTGTCATGGAGATGTTCTTTGACGTTATATTTTCACCACATATAAATATAATGAAATATAATTTTGAAAGAGAAATTAATAATTCAGTGGTTAAAATATAATACCAAGGTTTTAATCCATGAAGAACATTAATACATCACAGCAATGTATCAGGATATGAGAATCAAGCAAATGTTACACATTACAGAAGCTACTATAAAATATACATGCATATTAAAGAAGCAGAGTATTTATGCTGAAAGTACGTGTATACATTAAATAAGCACAAACACGCTGACATTGAGAGAAAAAAAGCAAGTTGTGCCCAACTGCAAGTTTCATTTCCAGAAAAAAAACGACCTACCCTACCTATTGATTTATAGTATGTTACCCTAAACACACTTATTTTTTTCTTTGGCCTAATATGGATTTGTAACATATTTTTGTCGTTCAGTGTACACCTAACAACATTTTTCTGGCAAACTGCAAAATTTCGGTATAGGGTTCTATTCAGATTCTTGTTGTCATACACAATCGTAGGTCAACTTTAATCATTTTCGGGAAATTATGAGCTGGAAACAATCTTTTTATATAGATCTACATCAACAATTTGAAAATAACAATTTTTGTTTCAAAGTTATGATAAGCTCGTATGCGTGGTGAATTCGCCGGAAAGTCGTACACCCATAATTTTTTGTAATTTCGTTACATAATGAGCCTTTGATCAAACATGTTTCCAAAATAAAAATTGCGGTGGTTCGAGTCTAATAAAAATTTCAGACAGATTTTTTATAGGTTCTATTTTAAGATAGTCCCTTGTTTAAAATAATGAAATAAAAATGATATGTCCCCATTCATCTTTTCCTGTTATCAGGCTCCGAAAATCAGGCCAAATTCAGTATATTTCAGCGATATTTACAAAGAATTTACAGGGAACTGTGAGAACATCCTTATTGTTTAGCTTTCATATAAAATAAATATCAGATAGATTTTTTTTTTATTTTTTTTTTTTTGATATTTCAGAGGCATGCATTTCAGCTATATGTTGAGCTGAAAAAAAATCACCGTTTGATTAAGAAAGATATTTTACATAGTTTACGAAATAGACAATATTTACGGTAAAAGGGAGCTAATTCGCAGGAAAGTGTATGTCAGTCTATTATGACGTCACAATGTAAAGGCCACATAAGGAATATTCCTGCTTGAAAATCACGGCAATTCCGCATCCGACTTGTGTTTCGCAAATGCACCATGTATAAGGGTTGATCTACCCTAAAACTACTTAATCTTATCTTTATTTTTACTTGGAGAAAGAGAAGATCTACACAAGTTGAAAAACAGATGAAAATGTTTCTGATCAGCTCTCATCTTGATGCATATTTTCACAAAATAACTGTTGTTTCAGAAAATCGAAAACTTTGAATATTACGCTTGAAAACAATTTTCTTTAAATTTTTTATACGACCGCAAAAATTTTGCGGTCGTATTATGGTATGGCGCTGGCGTCGGCGTCGGCGTCTGTGGACAGCATAACTTTAGTTCTACTTAACGGATTGTTATCAAATTTTAGTATGATGTTTTTTGGCACAAGCTTAAGCCCGGGTTTTAATTTCGCGTTTCCTGCCCAACCCGTTTTTGAAAAAGAGGCAAAAATGGGGTAAAATTAGGTATTTTCCTGTCTCTGGACAGCATAACTTTGGTTCTAGTGGATGGATTGTTTTCAAATCTTAGTATGATGTTTCTTGGAACATTCTTGAGAAACGTTTTTTTTCCTTTAGGTTTTTGTCCCACCCATTTCAGAATTAGGGGCCAAAAAAGGGTTAAATGAGGTGTTTTCACATATTTGACTGTAGAATCTTTATTATTTATTGGATTTTGATGGGGTTTGTTTCAGTGTGCTCCTGAGGAAATTTTCAATCTGTAATATGCCAACGGATTTCACGTAGCATGTACCACTCACGAGATAAATGGGGCCCAACAAGGGCAAATCTCAAAAAAAAATATTTTTTTTTATTTTAAGTCCGATTTTGATGCAGTTTTTTGGAATGGATTCCTTGCGAAAAATTAATATAGCACTCAGCTATTAGATTTTTGGTAACTTGTTTCCTTTCCCAGCTATGAGGGGTCGAACGGGGCCAAAATTGCGAATTTGCAGATTATGTAGAATTTTTATTTTTCATCGGATTTCAATGAGATTTTTTTCTTTGGATTCCTCTTGATCTAAGCTTTCAGTAGTATGTCAACGGATTTTTTGAAGGTCTTACCGTTTCCGAGCTACAATGGGTCAAAGGGGCCAAAAATGCAATTTTTCTAAATATGTCAAATCTTTATTTTTCATCGGATTTCGATGGGATTTTTTTTTCTTTTGATTCCTCGTGATCTAAGCTTTCAGCAGTACGTCAACGGATTTTTGTAGGTCTTACCGTTTCCGAGCTACAAGGGGTCAAAGGGGCCAAAAATGCAATTTTTCTAAATATGTCAAATCTTTATTTTTCATCGGATTTCGATGGGATTTTTTTCTTTGGATTCCTCTTGATCTAAGCTTTCAGTAGTATGTCAATGGATTTTTTTGTAGGTCTTACCGTTTCTGAGCTACAAGGGGTCAAAGAAGCCAAAAATGCAAATTTTCTAAATATGTGGAATCTTTATTTTTCATCGGATTTCGATGGGATTTTTTTTCTTTGGATTCCTCTTGATATAAGCTTTCAGTAGTATGTCAACAGATTTTTTGTAGCTCTTACTGTTTCGGAGCTACAAGGGGTCAAAGGGGCCAAAATTGCAATTTTTCTAAATGTGTCATATCTTTATTTTTCATCAGATTTCGATGGATTTTTTCTTTGAATTTCTATGGATGTAAAGTTTTAGTTGATAGTACATATTTTGCATAGCTCTTACGGTTTTTTATCAGTAAGTAATCAAAAGGGTTTTTCCCTATTTTGTTTCTAGCTAATAACTGTGTGTAGCTTCTTTTTGTGTCCATCTAATTATTGTGTCAAGCTCTTTACTGTGTCCACATTCACTTTAAACTACTTTTGTTGAAATTTCAGTGGTCGACATGCTGCGGTCGTATCATGCTGCGCTTGGCGTAGCCCTTTATTATAAAATTTGATCACAACATCTAGGACTTTAAACATTTTGCTATTGTTAAAAAATTACAAAAGCTGGAAAAAGAGTACCAATTTTTATATAGAAATGGAGAGTCAATATAAGAGTTTTGCAGACGTAACGTATTCTGTGTTTATACTTAGAATGTCAAAAACTTGGCAAACCGGAAATGCTCGTTTCTAAGTAAAACAAATGGTTGCTATGGAGTTATTATTTATGTTAAGTCTTTTTTATAATTTTCTCCATTTTATGAATATAATTTTTCATCTCAGACGTACTAGTCCACGATCCGTGCGACCCCACGTACAGTTAAGTTACTCGATAAGAGAAAACATCTACAAAGGCTGTTAATTACAATTACATGCTATAATCTGTCAGTAAAAAACACATAAAAATATAAATAAGACAAAAGTCAGACGTAAACAACGATAGGAATAAGGAACAGCTGACTTGCTTTTAAAAGGAAACACATTTCTATATCTTTAATAGTATAGACAAATTATGTAAGCCCCGAGGGAACATCGGGGTATAGAAATAGGACTAGTATGTCCGGCTTGCGGGGTATGACCCCTCTAACGGGAACCCCGGAATATAGAAATACGACCAAGTCCGGCTTTGTGCGGGATGAATAAATGCACAACCTATGTTTGGGATGGGATGTAAACTCAGGTCCACGTGTTGGAAGAAATGCCACGCTTCCTGCACGTAAGATTCAAAAAAGATCGCTTGCGTTTACATTAGAAGTGGCAAGTTCGATTGCAATCGATCTTTTTAAGACTGATGCGTTTACACTTGCTAATATTTAAACCGCTTTCATCTATTTATAAAATAAAACTTAAACCAGTCCATGCATTTACTAAAAACTGTAATATAACATTATAAATCAATGATAACACAGGAATATGTAATTGGTTATATAACAGAAATCTGTAATGATACATTGCTATATTATTTAATTTAGTAATTTAAAAAAAATACTAGTAAGCTGTAGTTTTGTAATAAGAATAAATATTTATTTCAGTGGCTTCAGAATTAATTTTTGTATGTCAAACATTTATACTACTTATTCCTGTTCAAGAGAAAATCAGATAAAAATCTGACAGACACAAAACCAATTGATTATCCATTACTTCTCTGGGGAAACAATTTTTGGTAGGTCAGCAATAATTTTTCCAGATTTGCAAAACAAATATACACTCATTCCTTATCATTATGCTTCAACGTGAGGTCTTTTTCATGAGCGAGTTGAAAGGTTTTGTTATATTACAGTTTTCCGTTATAAACTTTTAAGATTGCATAAAATTTATATTATCGATTTTTGTAATATGAAATTCAAATAGGTAAATATGTTGAACAGTTTTAGGAGAGCTGTGAATAATTTTTTCATTTGTAACAAATAAAAGAATATTGTTCAAATAGTTGAATTCTTAGGTAGGGTTTAATGTTTCAGAGAGGAATTACTGTTTTTGTTGTATTGCACTTTTTTTATTATATAAACATTAGTAGAAATGCATTATTACAAAATTGTGTAATATTATAGTTTTTTAGTAAATGTCTGGACTGTAAACAAACCGTTAAAAATAGATGTTATTAATAGTGTTTGTAACCGTGCCTTTTCATTACACAGACAGCATGGAAGATTTGCCTGAATTCTTGCAATTACACACTCAGTTGCTATTGTTTACCATTATGAATTTAATAGGCAGATATGTTCAGAACATGAACATTCATAGATTAAACTTGGATAGACTCGGACAACATCGTGTAAAGCAACGAAAATTACTGGAAAGATCATGGATTCCGAAAGATGCAGGAAATTCGACAGAAGAAATTTTTACTCCTACTTTTATGCATGAAAACTCGTACCGTAGAAAGAGAAATTTGGATTACGCATCGGGAAAACGACATTTTCCGTGAAATATGTAACCGGACCCCTCGGGACTGGCACGAAAATATACTCATGTCACAACAATACTTCGAACACATATGTGAGCAATTGCTACCTGCTATTCAAATGCGTACAACATGACTTCGGACACCAGTACCCGTTTGAAAAGGTGTAATGTTGACTTTGTGGCGTCTAGCAATAAAGATTGAGTTTAGATCATTGGGCCATTTGTTTGGAATAAACCGCAGAACTGCACGTGTTATTTTTCACCAAACTGTTGAACCGCCGTGCGCGGTCCCGGCTTATGAATAGGCCCGCAGCATCCTCTGAGCTTGGAGTATGAGTCTTCCTAGCAGAGGACGCCGAGGGAACCCCGGGATATAGAAATAGGACCTAGTATCTCCGGCTTGCGGGGTGTGACCCCTCCTAAACGGAGGCTGACCCCGAGGGTCCCGGGAAATAGAAATAGGACTCATTCCGTGGTTGTGCGGGATTAATAAATACACAACCCATCTTTCGGATGGGATGTAAACTCATGTCCACGTGTTGTAAGAAATTCCACGCTTCCTGCACGTTAAAGAACCCTTGTAGCAAGCTTTTTTGAGTGGTCCGCAGGTGATCGGCTACAAGGCTAAATTCTCCGCCCTTTTCGATTTCACCCTACTTTTCCAGTGGCAATCCCGCCGTGCGCGGTCCCGGCTTATGAATAGGCCCGCAGCATCCTCTGAGCTTGGAGTATGAGTCTTCCTAACAGAGGACCCCGAGGGAACCCCGGGATATAGAAATAGGACCTAGTATCTCCGGCTTGCGGGGTGTGACCCCTCCTAAACGGAGGCTGACCCCGAGGGTCCCGGGATATAGAAATAGGNCCCATTCCGTGGTTGTGCGGGATTAATAAATACACAACCCATCTTTCGGATGGGATGTAAACTCAGGTCCACGTGTTGGAAGAAATGCCACGCTTCCTGCACGTTAAAGAACCCTTGTAGCAAGCTCTTTTTGGGGTGGTCCGTAGGTGATCGGCTACAAGGCAACAAAGTTTGGGGAGACTTATTGTTTTACTGCCGTTTCTTATTATTATTATTATTCTTATTATTATTAAGTCTCCCAAACGGAGTTTGGGGAGACTTATTGTTTTACTACCGTTTCTTATTATTATTATTATT
>MJUU01047988.1:160907-171647 GCA_002080025.1 Modiolus philippinarum | reverse complement strand
GATTTTGATTGGCTATTGATCGACACGTGATTTTCATATGTTACATAAACGCAAAAATGAAAACAAAACATTTTTTCAGCGTAGAATTTCTTGCAAATCTCGTTTTTCCTCTAATTTCGTTTCACGACCGTAAAATCGCTTAAAAGCACACATGATTTGTCAAGGTTGACAGGTATTTTTAGCAATATATTGCCTTTTTGTGATCAGTAAACATCAGGTATCTTTCTTTACTTGTAGTGATATTGGGCGCTAAATTATAGAGTTTATACGAGCGTATATTTTGTAGTTCCTGGAAGTCATGTGTATCAATTGTTATTGACTCAAGCAAAGGTGCTTGAATGTATGGAAAAATAAAGAATATTTACAGGGTTTCAGTATCTGAATTGAGGTTTTGAAATATATAGTAAAACAGTTTTATTACAGAAAATTTTCATTTTGCAATAAATATACTGATCATTTTGTTAAAATGAAAATGCAATTTTCCAATATCTGTATCACATATATACCAATGAGTTTTTAAGGATTTTGGTTAGGATTTTTATAAGACTAAAGTTAATGAGTGCAATATACTACACAATACATGTAGTTGAATGTACACAGGGCATTTCTGACATCAATACTTCACTGTATTCATGAAGGAGCTTTATGAACCAGGGTACATTGTGTCATTTCCCAAGGTAGGAACCCAATATTTATATTCCAAGTACTGCTGTCCTGTACATTCAACTTACTGTTGGTGGACTGCACTTGGTGCTATTTAGAATAAAAGTATAGATTTAGGTTATTTTTACTTGTTATAACAAATATAGTCATCAAATGGTAAAAAACAAAACTTACCAATTTTTCATATAATCTACCAAATTCTGCTATATTTGGTGTTAGTATTGCTTTCTTGTAGGACTTAACTAGATCTGGATTCTCTGTTACTAAAAATAATCCATCCTGTAAAATAAGTAGTTAACAAGATAACATCGGGTATTACACATACACATAATAAAGGGCTACGCAAAGCGCAGAATGATCCAACCAGAACACGTTGAACAAAGCTATAAAGGAGCAACTGTTGACAAAAAATGGCTGTGGCCATAGTAAAGGTGTTACCTCCAATCTTTTAGCTAAATAACACAATGCCAAAACAATGCATCCAATCCGAGATAAAATTAAGTTCAATTTTCATTTGACCCCCTTTGGGCCTCGTCAAGGACTTATATTTAGAACCATGTTTGAAAATCTATAGCAAGGCATTTGATATGCATTCCCTTTTGAGCTATCTACTTAAAAAGTTGTGCATGGATTTCAATAAAATTGTGCTTTTCTGAAAGATGAATTATTTTTTACATCCGTAGAATAAATTTTGTAACATTAGAGCAAGTAGTTTCTTTAATACATACAATTAAAATTCATATCAAAACATTTTCATTGATTTCTTTGTCACTTCCAGTTTTCATCGGTAAAAATGCAACACGATCTTGAACCAAAGACTTTAAAAGTAATGGACAGACTTTCAAAATTTTAATATTTTCCTACAGTATTATATATATCAAACCGCAGAACAATTTTTGTGACCATGATTATTATATTTCCTTTGTATTAATGCTTTAAAGAAAGGGTCCCTAAGTGACAAAATCTCACGCCTTGGGATATAGTTCCAAATTATCACGAGACGCTTATCCTTCTAAATATATGTCCTTGGCCTCGTACATAAACCGAAAAAGCTTTTTATTGTTTAATTTTTCAGTTCAAAACTACAGAAATTATTCATTAAAATCTGTGAAAACACCTTATTTAACACTTTTTTAACCCCTTTACCTGAACGGTTTCGACCAAGAGCCCAAAATTGAATACTGAGCTTATGTGCTTACAAAGGAAATATCATACTAATATTTGATAAAGATCAGTCAACTAGAACCAAAGTTATGCTATTAAAGAGCCTGTATTACTTTAATACCTGGACCATGGCTGACTTACACAGTCCAAATAACCTCAATGTTAAAGGCTCTCAATATGTAGTATGATAATACACCATATGTTATATTGCCCATGTGATACTAGATTCGCTTCTAGTGACCCTCTTTCTTAGTGGGCAACTAATAACAATTCTGACTAAGTTAGGTTCCAATTGACCAAATAGTTTTAGAACACAAAATCGTAGATTGTGTTTTTCCAAGGAGTTTAAGTTCCCACTGTTGGTAATCTTTGATAAGGCACAGACTTGCCAGACACACTTTTAAGGGGTCCATCCAAAGACTATTGTAGACAAGTTTGGTTCTAATTGGCTGTAGGGATCACAGGAGAAGATCTTTGAACACTTTCCCATAGGGTTAAATGTTAAACACTGGCAGCCATCTTGTATGTGATACTGTCTTACCAGACACATTTTTCATGGGAGCTAACAAATGACAATTGTAACCAAGATTGTTTCCAAAAAAATTGAATGTGGTTTGCCTCAGCTTCCAATGTAAAACTGAGCGTCTAATGTTAAAATGAGTTCTAGGCCAACAGCCATCTTGTAAAAGGGGAGGACTTGCTGGACATATTTTAAATTTAAGGGGACCATCCAAGGACAATTGTGACCAAGTTCTAATATAATTGGCCCATTGATTTAAGAGAATCCCCAAAATACTTTCCCATAAGGTCCATTGTTTAACTATGTTTCCTTCTGGCAGCCATCTTGGATATGCTGCAGATTGCCAGACACATTATTTTCAAAGGGGTCAACTAAGAACAATTGTGACTAAATTGTGACTAAATTTGGTTCTAATTGAAGAGTAGCTTCAGAAGAAATCTTTTTCAACACAACCAATGTTAAACTAAGATCCCAACTAGGTGTTGACTTGCAGAAGACATTTTCAAAAGGGATCACCCAAAAGAATATTGTGAACAAGTTGGGCTTTTCTGCTTCAGAGAAAAAGACTTTTGAATACTTTCCATTGGTTGCAATATTAAACTACATTCCCAGCTGGCAGCAATCTTGGATCTAATGCAGGCTTGTGAGACATATTTTTCAAAGTCTACCAACTAAAGACAATTTTGACTAAGTTTGGTTCCAATTGGCCCAGTTGTTTCAGCAGAGCAGATCTTCAAATGAAAAGTTTACTGTGGACAATCAACCAACACCAAGTGATAGCAAAAGCTCATCCTGACAATAGTCAGGTGAGCTCAATCTGAAATGCATGGAAATAGGATAGAGTACTTAGTCAGCTCAAAAACAAAGTGGTAATCAATGATTATGGTCATAGTAACCTTACTTAGCTCTACTGCTGACATAACATACATAAGTTAACATAGAGTCACTGAAAACTTTAAATAAAAGTGTTACATGTATGTGAAATTAAATATCAAGTTGATCAAAAGGAAAATGTAGGACAAAGTGACCCAAGTTTGCATGGTGCTGACATACCATCCAAGATGAATACATATGCAAGGTTTTATTATCTTAAACTGTACATTGACTAAGATCTGAACTTGTCCAAAAAATTGAATGTAAGCTGATCAATTTGAAATGTAGGCAAAAAAAAAAAACAAGTTTGACTGGATGCAGAAATGCATGCATATGCAATGTTTGATGATCCTACCATGCATAGTGATTTAGATATGCACTTGTCTAAAAACATGAATGTGAGTTCATCAAATGGAATGTAGGTTAAATGGATACTGACAGATTCTCACAGATGCATGCTTATGCAAGGTTTTATCATTCTACCATGTACGGTGACTGAGATCTAAACCTGTTTAATCATTCTACCATGTACGGTGACTCAGATCTGAACCAAACTTAAAGCTTGAATGCAAGTCGATTAAGCAGAAATGTATGTCAATATGACCCAATTTTGCCTGGATGCTGACATACCATAAGAGATACATGTATAGGCAAGGTTTATAATACTACCATGTACATTGAGTTATATATGAACTCTTCTGAAAATATAATGAAAGTTAAATATACTCATGTACCATCAGATATACAAAAGTTTGATTATCCTAGCATGTACAGTGACTCAGATTTAAACTCATCCTAAAGCTTGAATGTAAGTTGACCAAGTGGGAAATGTAATTCAAAGTGGCCCCATTGGGCATGGATGCTGTCATACTATCAGAGATGCATGCATCTGCAAAGGTTTACTTATCCTAACATGTACAGTGACTGAGATCTAAACTCGTCTCAAAACTTGAATGTTACTTGATCAAGGGAAAATGTAGGTCAAACAGCCCATTTTGGTATGATTCTGACATATTATCAGAGATACATGCAAAAGCAAGGTTTAATATCCTACCATGTACAGTGACTGAGATCTAAACTCGTCCTAAAACTTGAAAGTAAGTCAATCAAGCAGAAAATACAGGTCAAAGTGTCCAAATTTGACCAGGATGCTGATGAACCATCAAAGATGCATGCATATTCAAGGCTCTAGATGATCCTATCATGTACAGTGACTGAGATATAAGCTCAAATTTGAATGTAAACCAGTCAAGTAAAAAATATAGGTAAGAAAGAACTTATTTTCATGGAGGGTGTGATTCAACCTTAGATGCACCCGAGTCCAAAGTTTGTTGACAATAACATGCATGGTACCTGATATATACATCTAAATGTGAAGTGGATGTATAAGTCTGTTATACACAAACAGAGCTTCCAGATAGGGTAAACTGACTGTGACTCGGACACTTTCATTTTAACCAACTGTCATTTGAAGAACAAAATTTCTAACCAATCAAAATAAGTCCTATAGTAAAGTAAGGACCCTGATTGGTCATTTTATTTCTTTTGTGACTCGGGATAATTCGTTTTACCTGATTTATACACAAAAATGTAAAATTTTCAAACTTGACATTGAGTCGGACATTAATGATCGTAACTTGGACACCTTACTTTGGAGCTATTTTTTTGCAATTTATCAATATTTTACTGTGATAAAAATAACAAAGTATTGTTGATTATTCATTTTTGTGCTTAATTTTGCTTATTTTTGTTGTCAACAATAGTACCCTTTATTATTTTCGAAGTGATTTCTGAGGGTACCCAAAGTGATCATGATTCAGACACTTTGTCCGACTCAATATCATCGCGAAAAATTACAAAAAACGTTTCCTCATGTTTGAGGAGCTATAGAAAAATCAGTTGTCAATGCAGACGGGTAACAGTTATATTGTCTTCAGCAGAAAGTGTCAGAGATTCTGGTAATAGTCAAATGTTCACATAAAACAGAGAAATTATCAGAAATATCGCTCTCACAATTTTGTACAACTCAAGATCATGTCCCACTTAGTATCAGTTTACCCTATCCCTTGTTCAGGTTTTTATTTTATAAACTGAACTTTACTTTCAAGCTTCAACATCTCTGAGAGGTAAAAAAAAACAAAAACAAAGTTGTACTATATTAACACTGCACCAAATACACTTACAGCATCCACAACCAAAGGAAGATTTTTCTTCTTTACTTCTTCTAAAATTCCCTGCAAGTAATTAAATGAATTCTACTTTATTTTACATGATGGAGAGAATATTACATTTACAAGAGGCTCTCAAGAGCCTGCATCGCTAACCTGGGCCATGACTGACACATTACATCAAAACAATCCCAATGTTTAAGGGTCTTATTTTCAAGTTTGTTTATAGACATTGATGTTATATACCGTATAGTGGGAAATTTTTGCGGGGTAAAAATTTTGTGGATTTGGTCTTAAATCAGGGTGTTTAATTTTCCAGGGTTTAATTTTTGCGGTTTGGAAATTCAGTTAATTAAAAAAAACTAAAGAAAATGCTTTATTTTTGAAAAATACATTGAAGTGATAAAGCACTGAAAAGTCATCAGCCGATGGAATATGCAATTAAAAATTTACTGTCACATTTCATAATAAGTTCGCCAAGATTTCAAAGTTTTCCTGCTGGTAAAAAACCATTACATATGATTTCAGGTTTAATAGAAATAGACAGATGCACCTTCATAACCCATATTGCAGTAAGAAATATGTCAGCAGGCTTAAGAGTTAAAATGTCATTTTGTCATCCATTTTTTATATCACTTCTGTTATTTGTATAAGAAATTTGGGAAAGAGTTCTAAATTTTATAGGATTAAATTTTGCGGATGACTTAAACCCGCAAAAATAACAAAAATTTAACACCCGCAAAAATTTCCCACTATACAGTAATCCAAAATTAAACTATGTTCCCCATTAGCAGCTATATTTTTTTGGCCCAGACCGATTGAAACCTTTCTCGAAGACCATCTTAGGACCATTGTGCCTCACTTTGCTTCTAATTGGCCTAGTATTTTCAGAGAAGATCTTTGAATTATTTCCGAAGTTCCAATTGGCCAAGTAGTTTAAGAGGAGATTTTTAAATACAATTCCCCATAGGGTCCAATGCTAACTTATGTTCCCCACTGGCCACCATCTTGAATGCTATGCGGACATGCAGGACACATTTTTTAAGAGGAGGACCAAGTAAGGTCCATTGTGACCGAGTATGATTCAAATTTGTCATGTACTCTCACAGGAGAAAAGCTCTGAATATGTTTCCCCATAAGGTCAAGTGTTAAAATCATGTTCCCTACTTGCAGCCATCTTGGATGCTACAGACCTGCCAGATATATTTTTCAAAAGAGGCCACCTAAGGACCATTGTGACCAAGCTGGTTCCAATTGGCCCAGTTGTTTCAGAGAAGATTTTTGCATATACACATGTATTGTCCAGTTTGTGAAAAAGTTCCCAACTGGCAACCATCTTAGATAAAATTCTGACTTGCTGGATATATTTTTGTAAAAGGGGACCACCCAAGGACTACCAAAGGGTACCCATCTCTTATCCGCTACTCCTGAATTACTGAGCAGATTTTCATGAAACTTTAAACACAATCTTTGTGACATAAAGTAGATGTGCACCTCCTATTTCAGAATTTGATTTAATTGATTTTTTGGGTTTCCCATCACAAAACATGGCCTTTGCTATTACATTACAAAATGGTACCCATTTCTTATCTGCTACCCCTCCTACCACTCATGAAACTTTATGACATAATGTAGATGTGCATTTTCTATTACAGAAATTGATCTGATTTGATTGATTATCAAATGGGGGAACAGGGGTATATATCAGTGAGCTTTGCTCACAGTTTTTCTAGTTTTGTTTTATTTTTTCATATCTACTTAATGTATTTAATGTTGATAACTTGTGTATCTATTTGTATTAATAATGGATAACTGGACAAAACCACATATAAAAAAGAAATAACTCTTGCAGTAAAATATGTATAATCTGTATGGGAATTTCAACTGTCAGACAATGCAGGACTATGAAAATCTAACAAAGGTAGGTGTATAATGAAAAGAAAATTCCAAACCCTATGGAAGATTAATGTTTTCTCACTTTTGAGACTCAACAGTTCCTATTTTTAATGGTTTGAGATTTCCTAGTCTTGCACTAAAGCAAGACAAAATAATCAAGTGCAGTTTACCATTAAGTATAACATTGAACTGTGTTTTGCACATTAGGGGCTATAGTCTACAAATGTTCTCTTTGGAGGTAATAAGTTTGATTAGTTAGTGTATTGTTTAATTGTTAAATCATTTAAAGTACCTTTTAATAGCGAAATGGACAAAAATTTCTTTTTAAAATACGGTGTGCTCTGGCATACATTCCAGATTTTATGACATCCCTAAAAGGGATGTAACTCCCTTAGTAACCAGACGAATGGGGACGACATTTTCATTTGAATATAAGTACATTTTAGAAAGAATACAGTAACATGGTAAGAGATAAAATCAAACACCAGTGAATGTGTTCATAAAAAATTGTTGAGGAGATTCTTCATTGTAAGAAAAGAAACTCTTTGGTAACCTTGAATAAGATGTCGACTATTTTACACTGTGAAGGCGCTCATTCATGTATGACATGTTTCTTCAATGCATCATGCAATGTTTCCTTCAAGTTTTATTATGTCTTCTACTTTCATCAGTTTTAGATTCTAAGTATCTTTAAGAATAATATATACTGAGCATCACAAGAAATGCACCACCTTTTTAATATTATCTAGCTCTCTAGATATTTTAGCCATATCAGCCTTTTTCATGTATTTTTTTTAATTTCAAATGTCAAGAACAATCAAGTCAATTTCTGTCAAAAAAATTGTCATCTTCAAGTCACAGTGTAACAGTGGATTCATTCCGGCAGTGTATTCCTTCCTTTTGGATAAAATGCACTAGTGTAGAATATCCACAACATCTAATTGACCAATCACAATTGAGTACTGACCTTGACGGAATAAACATTAAGGTAGAAATACAATAGGTTGTTTATATACCCGGAAATTCTGCACACCGGAAAGAAAGTACGCTTACAAGCAGCAAATGTTTTTGTTCAATGAGTGAGAAAACAAAAGTCAAAGAATCGCTTTCCTTAGAACGAGCTTGTTTGGAAGTTATATTGTCAAATGTACAAAAACAGTAATTTTTTTTACCAAATCTTACAGGTAGGAGCACAAAAGGTTCAAAATTCATCCTTTTCAACAATTTTTGCATTTTTGGGTGAAAAATGTTTTTTTGAGAAAATGAAAATGAGAATTCCAAAAAGTTTTTTTCAGAATTTTGACTTTGTGATAAGAGAAACAATGTGTAAAAATTTCATGTTGTTCCAGCAAGTATTTGAAGAGATATTTGCTGTTGAATTTTAAGGTACATAGAAATACATGTTAGTGGTGGGTTTCTTTTGTTGTTTAGTATAGAAATGTGTTCCTATTCAATGACAACTTGTTTCATTTCGAGTCTGTAGACATTATTTGTCAAAGTAAAGTCTTCCACTGGAAACTAAGCGAATACCTTGGCTTTCTCCAAACACACAATAGGATCACGACCCAGACCAGGGCCTAAAACCACTGCATGCATTCTTTGTAACCACTCAGCTGTTTCCTGTACAGCAAATCTAGAGTCTCTGAAAAATTACACATGTTAAATTTAGTAAGAACAGATTCTACATTAGGATGCAATCAAAGGTAAAAATAATTTAATTAAGATAATTAAATTAAGATTTTTATCAATTTATTCATTAATGGAATCTCAACTGTTCTTTAACCTGCAATCTTGGAAACTTCTTACCATTAGTATTTCAAATTTCCAGGCAAGAATAATGAATCCCAAATGGATTCATCATTGCACTATCAGTTTTGTTCTGTGAGATTATGATACTTGGAAAATTCAGGGTCAAGGCACAATTTTCAAACATGTAAGAAATGGCCCTTTTTTTAACAAAAACTACCTTATAGAACAGCTGCAAAGTCAATCAGGTAAAGCATAATCCATTCAGTGGTTCTCAAGAAGAAGCTCTTTAAAGAAAAAGTTTACGGCAGAGGGATGGACGACGGACACCAGACGACTGGCACAGGACGACAGACGCAAAGTGATGGCAAAATAACAAGATACATGAGCATGTGAGCTGTTAAAAGGGATGAATTTAAAATCTTAAATATAACATAAAGTTCCAAAAAATACATAGCAAAATAAAAGAGTAGAAACAATAAAAAGGTTGACCGATATATTTCGTCAGATCTGTCTGGTTTCTTTTATTGTTTCTACTCTTTTATTTTGCTTTGTGCTTTTTGTAACTTTATGTTATATTTCAAATTCATTCTTTTTAACACCTCACATGCTCATGTATCTCGTTATTTTGTTATTGACCTTAAGGTAGTTCGACACTAATACACGGCGTATTCGATTGGCGCATTTACAAAACCCGAGTCGGATGTGGAATTGACTTGATTTTCAAACCGGAATATTCCTGTATTGGCCTATTCACTGTGACGTCATAATAGATTGATACACACTTTCCCGTGAATTAGCTCCCTTTTCCCGTAAATATTGTCTATTTCGTAAACTATATAAAATATCTCTCTTAATCGAACGGTGACATATAGATTTTTTCAGCGTAACAGATAGCTTAAGTGTATATCTCTGAAATATCAAAAAATAAAAACAAGTGTGGACCCAAATTGATGTCTCGCCCGTCCCTGCTTGATCGCAAAATTGACATGAAAACTCAAACTGCCTAAATCAGAAAACTTAACATGTTCACTAGACTGTGAAATTAGATTAACTGACAAAAGCAATATAGCAGACTGTCACATATCACCCAAAACCAAAATTCCAAATATAAATGACCTACCACTGATAGATACTGAAAAACCAAACATGTTCACTAGACCATGAAAATGAGGTCAAGGACTAAAGCCAAATAGCAGGCTGTCATTTTCCATCTCAGACAAACCCACATGCCAAATATTATTGAACTTACATTAACAGATACTAGGAAACTTAACATGATCACTGGACCACAGACACAGACAAAAGCCATATAGCAGACTGTCATGTACTATGCAAGACCAACATATAAACCAAATATCATTGACCTACCACTTATATTTACTGAGAAAATGACCTCTATCACAAAAACATAACATGCTCACTAGACTGTGAAATTGAGGTCAAGGACAAAAGTCATATGACAGACTGTCATGAACTACCTAAGACCAACCTACATATTATATATCATTGACCTACCATTTATAGTTACTGAAAAGTAAACTAAAAACAAAAAACTTAACATGTTCATTGGACCGTGAAACTGAGGTCACAAACAAAAGCCATATAGCAGACTCCCATGTACTACTGAAAACCAACCTATATACCAAATATCATTCACCTACCACTTATAGTTACTGAGAAAATGACCTAATCACAAAAACTTAACAT
>MJUU01047988.1:123379-153114 GCA_002080025.1 Modiolus philippinarum | reverse complement strand
CAAAAACGAAAGGGAGCTTCCTTTAGTCAAGTTCAACTTTGAGTAAAAAAATCATAAAAATCGGTGCAGGCATTCTTGAGTTATGGTACGACATAGAAAACGCTGACGGACAGACAGACAGACGGACGGACAGGCTGATTACTATAGGGCGCCGCCATTTCATTGCGGGGCCCTAATAATCAATGCATGTTTTCAAACTAAGAGAACTCATTAACCAAAACCAGATACGGGCGAGACTTTTTTCCTATTCATAAAGCATGTATCAAAGTTTGTTCACGCCCATTTTCAGGTATATTCATACGCGGTAACGCATTTGTGTCAGCGTTTCCACTTACAAATTTTTAACCCTCAGTGTCGCCAAAATTCGTTTACATTTTGATGTGAAAGTTCATAGTACATGTAGTTTTATGATATTTGGGAATCATTTTTTGCCAAACACCTTCAGAAATATATTAAGTTTTGTGAAAAATTATCTTTACGTCTATATTGATTGAATTTGTAAGTAAATAAAGGGTTTTCCAGAGACAGGTAAATGTAAACAAATTGTTTGTCTGTAAAGCGCCACCTGGCGGTAATATTTTAATCAATTATCTCAACTTCTTTCTCTGGTCATGAGAAAGGCGGTTTTCATGGGAAAATCGATACTTTGCCGTCTGACTGGTATTTGAATACTGCCTCAGTCAGTGTTTTGTACATGTCTCTATTAATTTTTTACATAAACAAAATAAAATATCAGTGTTTGTTTCTTACCAATTTTAAGGCAGAAATAGCAGCAAAATATGGTGCACCTGTATATCTGAAAAATAAATTACATGTAAAATCTGTTAATACTAGGGATGTCAACGAGTACTCGAGTATTTAAGTATCGCTCGGTCATACCAAGTATCTATTAATTAAACTGGTACTCGAATACTCGGTAATTTGTTTTGATAACTAGAATATACGTCTTTTATCTCCTGAGATGGCCCACATTTGCGATTTAAGATTTGAACCACTAAAATGCTATCGCCGAAATATACTCTTTTGTAATATTTCAAACACTGCACGTTTCAGTCTGATTAAAAAAAGTCAAATGTAAACTATTGCACGAAGCTTGAGTAACAAAATTAAGAAATAAACTTTCTCAAGAAAAAATGATATCATGATTTTTCTTAACAAAAAACACTGTTTTAGTGAATTCCGGTAGATCCCATGTAGCGGCTTGTTGTGTTTCACATGTAAATAACTTTACAAATTAACAACATATAATAAGTTTGTTTTCCTCCATTATCGTGCTTTTAATTTGTAAGCAATTACAATTAAAAGCTGTTTATTAAACACTGATTGCATTATTGTTGACCATAAATACAAATTAAATGGTATTAAAATGTACTTGAGAGAAAATCGAAATGGATGACATATTACAAGTCAGTAATTTTCTACATACAACATGTGCAGTCCAATTATTTGTTCATTTTCAATCGGGATTATCACAACTTCTTTCCGAGCAAGTACTCGAGTACTGGCTCGGAAAAACTTTCGAGTACTCGAGTAATAAAACTTGTCTGAGTTGACATCCCTAGTTAATACAATAATTTTTATACATAAGTTCACAAGTTAAGAACTATGTTCTAAAGTGACCACTACAAATACAATTGGAATCAGTTTTCACTTTATTCCAACTATCCTGCATGAAGCAAAGGAAAAATACGCCATGCAGAATAGTTAGAATATAGTGAAAACTAATGAAGGCCAATGGCTGAAACATCTGGATATGGTTATGAAGAACACAATATATTATTGATACATTCCCTGTGGAATTTATTAAAAGGATTATAGATTTTCCATAAAATTATGTCAAACAGGTGTTTAAGGACTTACATTTACACAAACAAAACATATTGACAATCTGACAGATATACAAGTCCAAACCATTATACCAACCAAAACTTGTTGTTTGGAAAATAGGCATTGTCTTTCTGCTGAATTTCCTACACTTTCAATGAAATATTTGGATACATTATTTGTAAAGAAACTAGAGAATGTGTCTTTAAGACACACATGCCCCACAATTGTCCCTATTAGTAGATAAATCAACTTTTTACCCAATTTTACCTAACTCCCTCATAGAACATTATAAATGATGAATTGTAAATTGCTTACAAATTGGATCATAATAATGAAATATTATAAGGATATTATGCATAGGATAAATGTAGTCACTGAAGCATGAAATGTAGGTCATAAACACCTCTTTTTGGTAATTGGGTAGTAAACCCTACCTCAAAAGACATAACAGCTATAGCCCCAAACACGACTTGTCATTTGAAAAGCAAAAATCTGACCCTGAAGACAAAGGTCAAGGTCAAAGGTCACCAATCATGGTTGACACATCATCTTGAAGTGATCTATTTACATGCAAAATATCAAATGCCTATCTAAAAAGACAAAAAAAGATATAGCTCAGACACGACTTGTCAGTACGAAAGCAAAAATCTGCCCTTGATAACAATCAAGGTCAAAGGTCACCAATCATTGTTCATGACCCATTGTCTTGAAGTGATCTATCTACATGCAAAATATCAAAAGCCTACCTCAAAAGACATAACAGTTATAGCCTGGATACGACTTGTCATTAGAAAAGCAAAAATCTGACCTTGACGACAAAGGTCATGGTCAAAGGTCACCAATCATTGTTCATGACACATCGTCTTGAAGTGATCTATCTACATGCAAAATATCAAAAGCCTATCTCAAAAGACAAAAAAGTTAAAGCCGGGACACGACTTTGTTAGGGACGGACGGACAGACAGAGCGATTATTATAGGGCGTCCGCCACTATGTGGTCGGGTTTGTTGATTTTTGTGTTGCTGTGTCAGACATTTGTTGAGTTTTTGTGTTGTTTAGTCAACTATAATTATGTCTGGACCATTGGCTAATCAACCAATAGTCTGTAGTATTGATACCTACTTACAGCCTCCTACAACACTTATCCTTCCTGCCATTCCTTTATGTGTTTCATATGTCAATGGTTGTATGACTGACTTAATACTTACTCCTTACAGCCTCCTACAACACTTATCCTTCCTGCCATTCCTTTATGTGTTTCATATGTCAATGGTGGTATGACTGACTTGACCATTTCTAACAACAGGCCTGGTTTGTGGTAGCTTGTATGTACCAACTGAAAATGTCTACCTAAAATACATTATCAAAACATTATTTTTATAAAGAAATGAAACACCAAAATATAGATAATACTAATACAATGCAGGTTGAATTATATGGCAATTGAAAACATTCCTTTGAATAAGGGCTATTCCAGTAAAAATTCCCACAAGGGGGTGGAACGCCACTTATTTTTACACCCCCACCAAGAGAACTGACTGAGATGATGGAAATTTCTGCAGCTCCTCCTTTTGATGACTGACTTGGAACTTTCAAGTTTTGGGTTTAACTGGTGTTGGTGGTATTTTGAAAAGACAGGTACAATGTATGACAGACAATAAATAAAACAGCGGTAGATCAGTGAACCAACACCTGGCTGTGGAAAGTACCTTTAGGGCTCTCTGGGGATGGATACCTAAATGCATTCAAAAGGTGTCTTACATTTAAAGTAATAATGAATACATTTGAGACACCAACACTCTCAGAAATTAGTACCTGGTATGGGTTTATTTATCTACTAGTTTCGCCACATTCCATGACATTGTCAGGACAGGTGAAGAAACAGAAATTTCCACTGAAGTATACAAAATGCAGTACACTGCAGATGACTGGAAGTTCCAGTTTTACATAGCAATTATTGTACCATTAATAATGTCAAACCTGTGCTATCTGATGCATGAACCATGTTACCCAATGAAAGGACAAAAATTTACATGAAGATTATTCTTTTTGATGCATTGTTTTCAAACTCAAGAGAAAGACTTAAGGTAACAGGTACGTAAATAGCAAAGTTTCCAGATTTCGATGAAATTTTGCATGCAAGTGCATCAAATGAAGCTGAATTCCAAGGTGAAATAAAATAGGTTTAGCTATTTTTATGTTTGAAATATGACCGAATGAAAAATCTATCAGTTATGTTGTTTTCATGTAGAATCCATGTAAAACGTAGAGAAAAATGATATATGAAACGTCTTTAAATTGTGCGTTTATGAAAACATATCCTACAATTTTTCTGCAAAAAGGATATGTTTTAAACAATGAAATTCCCATTTTAATGGTGTAAATTTTATATAGGGTCACCAAATTAATTTCGCCGGTATAAATAGTTGAACATAGAATAGGCACGCCAAAAATGGATTTTTTCGATAAAATCCGCCGTCAAAATAGCGACGTCGTCGATAAAAGTTATGATTTCATGCATGATTTGAAAGATGACCATCTATTCAGCGACCTATACCACGAAAACGAACTCAGTGACCTTATAAATCAAAGTACTGAAGTACTGTGTAGTCGGATTTACGCTTTAATTTCGAAAAAAGATAATCTTAAAATTATTTACGGGCAACAAAAGACTAAATAGAAAATGCTGAAGGTATAGAAGATGAACAATAAAAGCGTTGTTGCATTTGGTGAATTTTACCATGCATCTGTAGGAATTTTGTCTCTTTTATATTCAATCGTTGACAATATCCATTATTTTTTCTTGAAGTGTGGAGTTCTTATAAACATCTCCATTGATTGAGTTGTATGCTCTCTTGTTTTCTTCAGTTAAAATTTTCAAAATTTTTCATTTTGGCTTTCATATTTTCTTTAAAAAATCAAACTATTTTCACCATCTGTATTTATAATGCACTCATCTCCCCATTTTATTTGCCAAGTCATCTTACAACCAACTCGATGACTATCCTGTGGTCATGGTCGTGTGTATTTCGAATTGTCTTTTTGGCCCCTCTTTCGGGCAATGGCTGACAGTGTTTTTAGAGTACTTTGCCTGATATCTTATGTCTGATCCCGCATCCATTGATGTTGACAAACATGGACATAGCGTTGTTCGACGTCCTTCAAGTGAATTCTGCTCAAGTCAATGCAACTAGTGCTAGGGTACGTCTCCAATGTACTGTTAGAGATTCTAATATGACCCTCTTCTTTCGCTTTGGAAACAAAGCTATGTGCTAATTCCAACAATATTTTTCCGCACATGCGTATATATTTTTTTTTTACAAAAGGATATTCATAATGTACAATTTCACATTTAATCACTCAATATTCATTTAATTTTATGTAAATAAAGTTTTAAATAATGAATTACCCCCAAAATCCACATGAAATAATGACAATAATAGAAATTTACAACAGTTACTAAATTCAAGACTCGGAACTGAAATTGACATAATCGTAACCTAGCAACGAATGTGTTGTTGTAATGAAATCTTATCGATGTTGCAAATCATGCTTTACGATTTAAATATAAGATTTTTAATTTTTAACGTTAATAATTTTATAAATATGGGTTTTATTCCTCTTCTTTTCCGTTTTTGGCTTCAAATTAACATAACTAAGCAGTTATATAAATCAGAAATACAACCAACTCACACTTATACCCGCTTCGATTTTAAAATATCCGTATTTTATATGTTTTATAACAGACTATTTGTATTAATTCATAAGCTTATGAGCCACTTGTATTAATATAGATTTCTCTATGTTCATTTATGTGTGCTTGTATGCATTTTTTCCGACATATTTCAATTCTAGTGCAAAACCCAATATTGTTCTCTAAGAGCCGCTCCGAATGTTCAAAACTCTTGTTAAACATATTAGAATCGAAATAGATTATTGCAGTTTGGCTCTATGCAAATTAAAACAAGGTCAGACCTTAAATTTGTCTTCATTTTATACCTCGCTATCGCTCGGTATAAAATATTGACAAATATAAGGTCTGCCCATGTTCTAATTCGCATAGAACCCGCTTGCAATAATCTATTTCTTAATTAGTGTTTTCTCATTGTTGAAAGCCTCATATATTTTTGCGTCTAGCAAATGGGTATGACAAACGCACATCTCTCGGTAGTGGTTTAGTTAGTACGCTAGTTTATTGCAAGGCTATATTCTTTACCGTTGAAAGCTGTCCAGTGTCTAGTGTCGGTCCAACTGGTTGATTAAAACATATCGACAAATATCATTGATAATACGGGGAATATAAAAGGTTTCGAATTAAACTGCAATGTTAGGGCTAAAGAAATGACGTATGTTCTGTTTTAGCTAATATAAGTAAGCATGGACATAAATAGATGATAATACGGGGAATATAATTCTTATCTAGCGATTCCATAAAAATGTGTTGGTACAATGTATGTTATTGAAAATGGATAAAAGAAGTAAGTCACATGTAAATGCCGTATCTTGACCATATTATGATTCCGAAAAAATTAGGGAACATCTTGCATAACTGTCGAAATTTGGCAAAAAAAAAAAAAAAAACATAATTTTCACATCGCCTCTTGGTTGCATTAATAAGACTTCAAATTTATGCATATCGTAATTTTTTTTTTGTGAAAAGAGAGAAAAAATTTCAGCGTTTACTAATGACTAAATACCGAAGTTGCTGTGAATTTGAATTCTGCATATTACTAATTGATAAGTTTAAATTCTACAGCTATACTTAATTCGAGCTAACATTTTGTTTGCATTTGCATTTATCACTTAAAGGTCGTATATCAATATACGTCCCTACATGATCATTTGTCAGTATCACCAATACTTTAAACATCTGAACAAAAATATGTCAAAAGCGGTGAAATACACCGGCGGCTCCAACCTTTGAAAAGGGGAGATCCAATGAGGTTCCAGTCAAATTCTGCAGGAAATTAAAAAAAAATATCAGGAAAAGGGGGAGGTATCCTACCCCGAACTCATCTCTTAATCCGCCAATGAAAACATGAATAATTGTTCATCCTTTGTCTCTAAGAGGGTACTTAAAACAAAAATATATATTGGCAATTTAATATTGTTTTCAGTATCAATAAATGAGCTATACAAGTTATCATTTTTGAACATTTCTTAATCAGATTAGCACTACGTGCAAACTACGCTTACTTAATAAGAAAGAATTCTAAATCCTCGGTTTATTATAATTTTTTTAATCAGATACTGAATTATTAGAGTTATTTATTTATTTTTATTTTATTTTATTTTATTTTTTTTTTTTGCATCTTTTAAATTCAGATACATTACAAATATTCAGGTCACAGGTAATTGATTATTATTTCTACAACTACGGTAATATGAGAAGTTATTTATAATTCACTTGTCACGTGACACAATGTCAACTACTAAAATATTCCCTCGACAATTCTATTTTAATCATGCTTAAACCTTACATTTATATGTGATATTTCTTATGCAGTTTACAATAATGTTAAAGAAGAAATTGGCAATGAATTTAGCCACAAAAAATTGATTTTTGATCTCGAAGTGCATATTCATACCCGGGATTTTTCTGAAGAAAGCGACAGCATAATAAGGATTTACGTACCGTAAATCCTCCTAAAAAATTATATCAATAAAACAGAAATTTCTTTTGCAACATAATATCAATTTTTCAGAAAAATTGTAGGATATAGTTTGAAACAACGATAATTTAAAGTGAAAATTAAAATTATTTTACGTTCATTCTAAAGCAAATTTATAGCGTTCACCGGTAGAGGCGCTTATTTACGTACCTCTCACCTTAATACAGCTGAACAAAAAGGCACAACATCACTTCTTTATGTCTTTTTTTGGAGCAAATGGAAATGTTGACCAAAATCTCACTTAAATGTACACAGCTTTTTTGAGATATTACTGTCTCAAAACTTGTATGGCAGGGTAATGTTCCACCACTTCAGAAGTTTTATGGTCATTACCATAATTTGACACATCTGTTTCTGTCACACAAATGAAAAGCTATGTCTTTCAACAGATGAACAGAGTGATATACCCGTATACTGATTTGACTCAACACTTGACTTTGATGGGCTCCAAAGAATTTGTACAATGCAAATTTTCCTACATGTAGGGATATTCATGTTGAAAATATTTTATCCAATCCTCTCCCTTTTCAAAATATCCTTTTCCAAAGTATTTTACATTCAAATTATTATACCACATCAAATTATCAATATACAATTAAATCTAGTAGATTAATGTCCTGGGTTTTAGGTGTCGGTGAAATAGTATTTTAATGTTTCACCACAAATAAAAATTTTTGCATATACATGTATAAAAAGCAGATTATACCAATTGCAAATGAATTTGAAATTGCAGACTACCTATATACATGTACCTTAAGTTTATTTTTTGTTTTGTTTGTTTTCTTTTTTTCAGTAGTTTCCTTGTCCCCATATTTTGATGTTTTTTTAATCCCTAAGTTTCAATATTTCCCCTTGTGATTATAGCTTCTGAAATCAAATTTCTGGGGGAGGGGGGACAAAAAATATTTATTTTATTTGAGACTGTACAGATGCAACTTCCGTTGTAAACAAGCAATTGAACGGCAAGAAAACTGGTGATTGGCTTAATTTCTTACAAAAAGGACTGATTGTAAGGAATGGATACACAATGACTTGATTATTCAAGTTAATAACAATTGTTCCTATGATTAAAACAAAATTTTTTTATGAAATGTCAAAGAATCAATGTTTATTTTTCTCTCATATTTTCACAGAATAACCCATGATGCATCAAGATGTTGATGCTTAGTTTCAAACAGCATGTGCATTCAGGCATCCTAGACTGAGATTAACTCTGGGTCAGGTTTTCATAGGACGGTATCTTTGATTTTGAAATTCAGCCCCTTAGCTTTTCACAACTTTACTTATATAGAATGATTATGGCTTTATTGTCAGTCAAATCAAAGATATATTATTAAAAATTCACTAGAGTTCAAATTAACCTCGTATTTTATACTTCTGATGGATTTCTTAACACATCAATCATTTTGCCTTTTTGGCTAGGAATTGTGCATTTGCCAAAAAAAAAAGGTGAAAATGTCTATTTTCTTTAGTTGAACCTTTGTCGTGAAACCTTCCAAAAAGGGAGATAACTGCTACAAAAATAGCTAGATTAATTGTAATCGATTAGTCAGGTTCATATGTAAAATTGATCGATTTTCGATTATAATCGAACATCAGAAATTAAGAACTTCACTAGGCTGGTTCATTGAACAGATTTGTGCACAAAAAATAACACAGATTCTCCATTTACGAATGCAAAAAAAAGATGAGTTTCAAGTTGGTGAATTTTACAGTAAAGTTTTGATGTCACAATATCGATTTTTCAACTTATCAATGTGCAGTGATGCAAAAGCGAAGCCATTCATTCAAGAAAAGAAAAGGGAAAGTGGTCTACCGTGAAAAGAAATGTATTATCCGCATTTGTGTATATTCTGCAGGCCCTTTTTTGACCTTAAAATCCAAGGAAAAAACTTTTAGTACACTTGTACCTTAACCAACAAAGTCTACGTGGAGATCAGTATAATCGCAGTTATTTTGTAAATGTAAATCGGTATTTTCATAGTTTATTAACTGCACAAGTCTTTACTTACTTTATCTGAAGCCTTTTCTGAAATTAACAATGAAGGGATACGGAGTAAATACATTTTGAAAGTATTTAATGACAAAAAGGCTCAAACATGACAAAATTTGAAGAAATAACATTGTTTCATCAATCAGGAAGTTCAAGTATGATGGAAAAATCGGAATGGGTTCGGTGTGGACCGTCATATCCATGTTTATTTTACATTTAATTTGATGTATCTAAGTCTTTCATTCCCTGTAAACTGTTGTAGAACGTAATAATCAGCCATTTAATCCTATAATTTTGCATCTTTAGCACGTTAAATATAGTCAAGAGGCAATATGATATTAATAGCTAATTGTCACAAAATCAACACTTTACCGAAAACGTGGTTTGTTGACAGTAATGGCAGCTAATAAAAAATATTCATGTTCTGACATCAAAATAGCATTTTTTGGAGGAAAGACCAATTTTTTTTTTTTAACTGTAAGGCACATTGAAATTCAAACCAACATATTTAATTGGATCCACAATGTTAAGAACAGTCTGTTTGGCTTGAACAGGGACAAACAATCGATCTTCGGGTAACTTTGCTAAATCCACAAGTCATATAGGGTTGTATAATCCGCACCCAAAACCCCTAAATCCTTTCTAGTGTGAAAATGTTCGAATAATATATGCCTTTTTACAGTATTTGATTCATTCACTACGTTCACAGCATTGCCACTGGACCAACTTGTTTGACACCTATAGGCGTACGCCAATCAGCCATGGTATATCGCTGCTATACTTTATTCATAAAATTTTGTATGCACGCACTGCCTGTCTCCAGACATGGGCGAGGCAGCAAGTTTTCAATTCAAGATGGCCGAAAGATTGCATGTGAGAAAATAATAAGGGCAAGGACGTATATTTAGAAGGATAAGAAACTCGTGCACAATACAAGTTGCAATTTAAAATCTATAGCGAGGCGTCTGATATGCATTCGCTTTTGAGCTATCTACTTAAAAAGTTGTATATGAATTTTAATAGAACTTTGCTTTCCTGAAAGCTGAGTGATTTTTACATCCGTAGAGTAATTTTCGTTAAATCATAGCTAGTAGTTTCTTCAATACACACGATTGAAATTAGTTGTAATCAAAACATTTTCAGTGATTTTTGTCACTTCTGGTTTTCATCGGTAAAAATGCACAACTATTTTGAACCTAAGGCTTTAAAAGTAATGCACAGAATTTCAAAAATTAAGTATTTTCCAGAACTTTAACATCTTTTGTACTCGCAGAACAATTTTTGTGACCATCAATATTATATTTCAGTGTTTTAATGCATTGAAGAGAGGGTCCCAAAGTGCCAAAATCTCACGCCTTGCGATATATTTTCAAATTATCATGAGATGCTTATCCTTCTAAATATACGTCCTTGATAAAGGTTAACGTTACGAATATTGAACAACATCCATAAAACGAAAAATGATGTTTAAATGTTCAATTTATCTTCATATGTTGAACATACTGAGAGAAATTTAAAATATTGTTAATCCAAAATTTGCATGGGCCTTCGCCGCTGGCGAAAGGTGTATGAAACAAGTAAGACCAATCTTGGTGGAACAATGCATCTTGTGATTATCAATAAATTATCAATGACATTGCATATTTTATGGCTACTAACCACTTAATAACAAACACTGATGAACACATTACTGCTGTTTAAATTATCTCATCTTCCTCGACACCACAGTAATCACATAGATAAACGCAAGTACAGCGACCGTTACTGCTGTAGCCATTTTGAATGATAGCTGGTTTACATTTTTTTGGAGTCAAAATACAGCGTACGCCGTTAGCCGTTCGCCTAATTAGGTGCCAAACAAGTTAGTCCACTCTCTTTGAATTCATTTATTTTGGAGCAAAATTAAATTGGAGCAAAACATTAATTAATAGAAATTTGTAGATATTGCTAGGTTAAATATTATATGGTACTATTTTACAGATCATTTCAACCTGCTGGTACTCCTGAAGATCTGCTCAAAAGAGAGCCAAAAAGAGAAGCAATCGACAGCATCGTCTGTTTTTCCCGCGGATGTCCTTGACCCTTTCCGTCTTTCAATGGTAAGTCGTGAGAATATCGAAATTCCTTCTATGAGAAAATTTTCTGATGTTACTCTCAATCTAGAGGAGTTCTGAAAGAAATCCAACATGGCGTAAGATTTGATAAACAATGAAAAAAAATCCCTCAATTTTGCAAATATAATGAAATGTAAACAGTATGTCGAGAAACATGGTGTTCTATAAGGACAAGCAAGAACATTTTCTAATATATTTGATGCTTTTTAATGTTTAACCCCTTGTTTTCTGGTCAGTTGCACCCTAATGAATAGGTGGATGACCTGTCTGAACAAGATTATAGAAATCTGTTTGAATACCCCTGTAATATAATTTTCATGCCAAAGCATCTTCTTTCAAAGATTAGGTTGAACAATGATATTGTTTATCACAAAACCTTTTACAAACATTATTGTAGCATGTATGCGCAGCAGAGAAAATAGACCACTTTCTTACTTCTTTTTATGAATGAATTGCGCTGGTTGACCTGGAGTCAATCGGCGCAAATTGCGTCACAGGGCATTATGACGTTGGAAAATCTACATTGTGACGTCAAAATTGTCCGGGAAAATTCAAGTAGTGGAAAGTCGTCTATGAAATCTGAAAGCAAAAGTAAAATCTGTAGAAGTAAAGTCATTGTGCAATTGATTGTGAAACCATTTTAGAAGGGTAAAATTGGATGTATTTTGATGAAAGGGTATTTATTAGAAAAATGCAGGATGAAAATCAAAGAAAATGTTCTTAGATTTCTTGATGATGAAGACCTGATTCAGCGTGCTGAGCGTATCAACGTCCCATGTTCTTTCGGCCAAATTATTGAAAAAAAGAAGTATTATGTTTTATGACTCTTGGTGTTTCTCTTGAAATTTTTGCACATGAACCTACAAACATTGGCAAGTGTCAATCTAAGAAATAGAACTTCTATGACTCGAACTGCAATAGCTCGAATACCATGGATGTCTTGAACCCATTTTCTGGTCCCTTTGTTCAGTTTTAAACACAGTTTGACCTCGATAACTCGAACACCCGTATTGCAGGGATGGTGCTGGGCTTCTCCAATGTCACAATTTGCGATTTTATTAGTTCGCCTGGCGTCCGCGTCTATGTCCGCGTCTGCGTCCGCGTCCGCATTTAGGTATATGTCTTGGTAACTATGCAGGGTAGGATCATCAAACTTTGTATACAGATGTATCTTGGGCTATCTCACAGCCTCCAAGAAAATTGGGTCTCTTTGACCTATATTTTCCGCTTGAATGACTTACATTCAAGTTTACGTCCTAGTTCAGATCTCAGTCACTATACATGGTAGGATCATGTAACCTTGCATATGCATGCATCTCTGATGGTAGGTTAGCATCCAGGCAAAATTAGGTCACTTTGACCTATATTTTCCGCTTGAACAACTTACATTCAAGTTTACGTCCGAGTTCAGATCTCAGTCACTATACATGTTAGGATCATTTAACCTTGCATATGCATGCATCTCTGATGGTAGGTCAGCATCCAGTCAAAAGTAGGTCACTTTGACCTTTATTTTCCGCTTGAACGACTTACATTCAAGTTAACATCTGAGTTCAGATCTCAGTCACTATACATGGTAGGATCATGTAACCTTGCATATGCATGCATCTCTGATGGAAGGTCAGCATCCAGGCAAAATTAGGTCACTTTGACCTACATTTTCTGCTTGAACGACTTACATTCAATTTTATGTCCAAGTTCAGATCTCAGTCACTATACATTGTAGGATCATGTAACCTTGCATATGCATGCATCTCTGATAGTAGGTCAGTATCAAGGCGTAATTAGGTCACTTTGACCTATATTTTCCGCTTGAATAACTTGCATTCAAGTTTTTGTTTGAGTTCAGATCTCCGTCATTATACATGTTAGGATTATGAAACCTTGCATACACATGCATCTCTGATGTTAGGTCAGCATCCAGGCAAAATTAGGTCATTTTGACCTTTATTTTCTGCTTGACTGACTTTCATTCAAGTTTAGGTCCGCATTCCCATTTCATTCACTTTACATGTTTGGATCATGTAACCTTGCATATGCATGCATCTCTGATGGAAGGTCAGCATCCAGGCAAAATTATGTCATTTTGGCCTATATTTTCTGCTTAAATGACTTACATTTACATCTAAATTTACTGAAGAGTTCAGATCTCAGTCACTGTACATGTTAGGGTCATGTAAACTTGCATATGCATGCAAATCTGACAATGTGCCATAACGAGGCGAACTTTGTAATCGTTGATTACCTATGTTTTCATTTAATATCACATCTTATTTTCATAAATGTTCAAGAAAACAAATAAGATTAATCACACAATTATGAAGTTGAGTTACTTCCCCTTTTCTATGTTGTGAAAACGACATTAAAGAGGCATTTGAGTGTTACTTTTTTCAAAATTTGTATATCAATTCTCAGAAAATGAAATTTTGAACTACTTTAAAGAGATAATATTGAAGTTTAACAAACTGTATGAAAATAATTGCAAATTCAATTTTTGTTTAGTACTAGTTAAAGTATGTTTCAGAGTAATTAATTGAATTACAGTGCTTCGTAAGAAAAGGGGTGGTCAAGATGCCTGAGTGCACAGCGCAAAGGCATTTTAACCACCCCTTTTCTTACGAAGCACTTTAATTCAATTAATTACTCTGAAACATACTTTAACTAACTTAAAGACCTCGAATGTAAAAAAATACCACCGAAAAATGAAAGAAAGTATATATCTAAACATAAATGCTGACATCCTGCCATTAAAATAGAATCTTCTACTCATGTTTATTTAAATAAGTTTATTTAGGCTACATTATATCAATTAGTTAATGAATTTATTGTTTGTTCTTCATACGAAAAAGTTTCTTTTTATATTGATCTTATTTCAGATATTTGTTTACTTTTATTAGATAAATACTGGTTAGATTGTATTTTAAAAATTACCTGAGTTATTGATCTGTTGTCACTTTAAATATATTTTCTTACTTGTACATATGTCCGGTAACTTGCGACGGTAGCCACGGCGAATTATGAAAGCCGTTTGATCACCTTGATATTACAGAAATGTAGTGTAGGTTCAATCCTTGGACCAGGAAAATTTTTCCCACATGAAACTTAAACTTCATCTAATAATTAGGTGAAACATAACAGAAGGTCAAAGTTAAGCATACGACAAATGAATGAATATGCATAAAAATTAATGAGGTAAATAATTCGGGGTAAGTAAATAATTTGAGGTAAATTATCAGTTAAAGTGTTCGAAATCGAGAGAATCGAAGGAAAGACAAAAGAAAGATGGAATGGTCCAAGGCATTTATAAGAATTAAAGTGTCTTTAATAACAAAAGAAATGTTCATAACAGGTCTTTAAATACTTTTAATGTTAATAGCATGTTAATAGAAAAGACTTGATGGACTTTGAATTGAAAGTTGCACCCAAACAGAAAAGGCAATCAATAAGGAATATTAAGCAAATAAATCAAACCAAATTAGCAGAGCATGTAAATGATAAAGAAAAAATATTTTTAAAAAATCCCTCATTGTATGGGCAGATGAAACATCAACGACTTCAAAATTGAAGGAATTAACTATGAAAAGTTTGAAAATAGTACCCGCAAAAGAATGCAAACAAGGAATTCTAAGCAAATGATTCAAACTGAAACAGCAAAGCATGTAAATGATTAAAGAATTTGTTCCACCAAAACAAAAGTCATATACAAAATAGAACTATTCATTTAGTATGGAAGAAAGATAGCACAAAAGTCCATTGTCCAACCTAGAAAATCAAAAGGGTGGTTCCTAATTGGTGACAAATTTTTGTAATTGGCGACAAAAAATACAAGTTGGCGATTTTTCTGGCGACAGATATTCAGAAGCCAATGCCATCCCTGGTCTTGCTCAAACTCTTTCCTTCAATCCTTTGGGTGTTCGAGCCATCGAAGTTTGACTGTAATATATAAACCATTCTGATGCCATTAATCCATTGGCAGCACATGAGAAGCAAAATATGAAATGTAGATAATAACAGAATTACTGGACAGAAATGTCAAGATTCAAAGTCCAAGAGGCAAAATGACAAAGCTAGTGGAAAACCACCGGAAAATTGTCAGACGCAATGGTCCTGACATGGCATACCAAGCATTTCAAAAGAAATAGTGGGTTAAACCGGTTTTATGGTGCAGCAAACCTCACATTCCATTAAGGTAGTGTCTGGAAGCAACTCAACAGCAGTTGTTATTTAAGCATGTTAAAGCTTGTAGACAATAAAAAGAAGTGATCATCCTAGTATGAAGTAAAAATGAATCTTAAATCACAGCTCGGACTGAAACTTTCCCAAAAGGGACTGATATCTATTAAAGAACATTTTTAATGATTGTATGTGACAGAATTTTTTGAAGCCTTGTTTGATAAGGCAGTTATGAGGACAACTATGTCTAATGTCATTTGTAATGAGAAAATCTGCAAGATAATTTATATATTATAATAATTAATATATAATTTGTGCTACAATGTAGCTCTTGTGTAACAAATCACCTGTGAAACATACACTGCTTAAAGAGGAGAAGTTCAGGGTACCTGTACTTCAGTGCTTTTGTGCTCCAATTTTATAGTTTTTGTCTCGCCCGCGACGAAAAGTCGCGGAGGCGAGACTTAGGGATAGCGTTTCTGGCGGCGGCGCCGGCGGCGTCAACAATTTGTAAACTAATGTGAATTTACAAGCTCATGTTAGTTGTAGGTCCATAGTATTTGATGTGCAGCTGCATCCTTATGGGTACAACTCAAATCCCTACTTAGATTATGGCCCTGGCCCCTTAGTCGCACATGAATGATCACATTAAGTTTTTAGCAAGCAGTTTGTACAGCCTATACCAGTAGTCCTAGGCACTTGATATTTGACATGCAGTTGCGTCTTAGGGAGTACATACTGATTCCACGCCTGGATGGTTGCCCTGGCCCCTTAGTCACGCATGAGCGATCACATTTAGTTTTTAGCAAGCAGTTTGTACAGCCTATACCAGTAGTCCTAGGCACTTGATATTAATATGCAGTGTCGTCTTGGGGAGTACATACCGATTCCACACCTGGATGGTGGCCCTGGCCCCTTAGTCACGCATGAACGACACATTAAGTTTTTAGCAAGCAGTTTGTACAGCCTATACCAGTAGTCCTAGGCACTTGATATTTGACATGCAGTTGCGTCTTGGGGAGTACATACCGATTCCACACCCGGATGGTGGCCCTGGCCCCTTAGTCACGCATGAACGATCACATTAAGTTTTTAGCAAGCAGTTTGTACAGCTTATACCAGTAGTCCTAGACTCTTGATATTTGATATGCAGTTGCCTCTTGGGGAGTACATACGGATTCCATGCCCAGATGGTGGCCCTGGCCCCTTAGTCATGCATGAATGATCACATTAAGTTTTTAGCAAGAAGTTTGTACAGCCTATACCAGTAGTCCTAGGCACTTGATATTTAATATGCAGTTGTGTCTTGGGGAATTCATACCGATTTCATGCCTCGATGGTGGCCCTGGCCCCTTAGTCACGCATGAGCGATCACATAAAGTTTTTAGCAAGAAGTTTGTACAGCCTATACCAGTAGTCCTAGGCACTTGATATTTGACATGCAGTTGTGTCTTGGGGAGTACATACCTATTCCATACCCGGATGGTGGCCCTGGCCCCCAAGTCACGCATGAGTGATCACATAAAGTTTTATCAAGCAGTTTGTACAGCCTATACCAGTAGTCCTAGGCACTTGATATTTGACATGCAGTTGCGTCTTGGGCAGTACATACCGATTCTCTGCCCGGATGGTGGCCCTTGCCCCTTAGTCAGGCATGAACGATCACTTTAAGTTTTTAGCAAGCAGTTGGTACAGCCTATACCAGTAGTCCTAGGCACTTGATATTTGACATGCAGTTGTGTCTTGTGGAGTACATACCGATTCCTCGCCCAGATGTTGGGCCTGGCCCCTTCGTCATGCATGAGTGATCACATCATTTTTTTCCAGAGATATTGTAAACACAGTTTAAGATTATATTTTATTATTATTGCTGCTGCAGTAAATCAATGTGCAAATTAAGGCGATGCAGGGGCGGGCGAGACATATCCTGTGTCCACAGTTTATTGATTTGTTGGATCTATTTTCCGCAGCTATCAAAAATCAGCACTACAAGGAACATAAGAGTTATGGTTTGCAGCTGTAAACTTGTTTAAAATTGTTGCCAGCCCATAAATTGTTTAACATGTCACTATACACAATTTTTTAAATAAGACTGCATTGGACAGACAGATTTTTAAACTCTGCAAATGCATGTACATACAATGTACATGTATGTGGGATCACACCTGTGTTATTAAATTATCATTGTGCTGTAAGATGAATATGAACCCTCCATTTGCTGCTGTAGTCATCACACTGGTCTATGATAACGCACTGACAACGGTGCAAACGCGGTGGCAACGGTCTTTGCAACGCATAGACAACGGAAATATATGGTATAACACAAGTAATTCTGCCTATAGGTTTTATTTTTGGTGTTTTAAGATTTTATTGTAATCCATTAGAATTTTGAAAATACCCACACGGAATGTAAAAATTATTGGGGAATCGGTATGCTACATTAGTAAAGTGCAGAAAACTTGTGTTTAAGAATAAAACTGTGAACAATTTGAACGGTCGAATAAAAAATAAGTGTCATTTGTGGAATTTCCTAATTTTCTCTATAAAATATATTCATTTATGAATGAATAAAGCAGCATTACGAAATGTTATGTACTTTTTTATGTTTTCCTAAGATTTAAATGTTCCAGATCTTTGTAAAATCGTGTATTAACATTGCAAATAATGCAAAGCATAAGACAACGATTCAGGTACAACGCAAAGACAACAGTCTGTCGTATTGCTTAATGACAAAATTAGTCTGTAAGCTGCCCCAGTGAGCTGAAACTACTCTCATACATCCGATTTTTGATTTATTAAAAAAAAAAAAACGAAAAAAAAAAATGCAGAAAAGTCGATGTCTAATTGCAGCAGTAACTCTAAATTAGGGGTCTGGATTAGGGACCACTTTTGAACGTATTTTCAAGATTCACGGAAATTCTTATTGACGCACTTCGTCACTCACTGTTTTCGCACTGGTTACGTGTCGAGCATAGATCCCTTCAAGTTCCCTGAATTCATAGTTTTTGAAGAAAAAAATCAGTGAAAACTATCAGAGAAATTTAAAACCAGAAAATCACAGTAAATTACACGCAAAATTCCATGGGTTCGAGCTCTCGTGTGTTTGAAGTCGAAATACCAGTGGGATGAGATTCCTTACCTTGCCAATTTAGTAAAGAAATGCTGACCAATACCTCCCAACAGCGATAAACTTTTGATTTATTTGAAGCGTACTATAACATGCTCCACAATATCACAACTAGGTTCTAAATCAAATCAATTCAAATTGCACTCCAGAACCATACAGCTTATTTGTCACACTTATGCTTCGAGCTTAATGCCTAGAACAAACAGTCGGTCCCATGTCATGCGTGTATCCCATTATCACACTAAATGTGGAATATATCAAACTTTGAAACTAACAAAAGCGGATTTTCCCCCTGCAAAGTTTATCGGAAAACATTGCGTCATCTCTATTGGTCGCGAGAGCTCGGCATTTGATGGCCCATGGTTCTCATACATTTACAATATGTTAGACAAGTGGGCGTGTGATAGTTAGCTTAAACTTGATGGTCCCAAGAACTAAGCATCAATTTATGGAAGAAGTATTTTCCTCAGTTTAAATAAAAAATAAGAATACATAATAAACTAAAATGTAGTTGACAAAATTTTTATCTGTCATTAACTTGAAATTTAAGATATCTCTTATAGGATACATCATATGCTATTTACTTCACCGTTGTTTTTGCGTTGTAATGAAATCGTTGTACGGTGCGTTGACTTGAGAAATACCATTAAAGTACTAATTTACAAATGTTCTACAAGTAGAAATATTTTGAAAAGAAACAGAATGGTAGTGTGTTTCTTTATGCTTTAGGTTCCATTCATACATTTATGTATTTTTAACGAAAATTTCAGAAAATTTCCAAAATAACACACATTTCTGTATGAGCGTTCCAACGGTTTTCAGTTTTATCATAATATAACTATTTCGAAACACTTTAAAAGCACGATGCAACGATTTCTGAATAATTTTTACATTCCGTGATGGTATTGTTAACAAAAGAATTAAATACTTTACTGAATAAAATTCATAAAATAAAAATTTTTGGCTTCTCACTGCCATATTTCCCCCTTGTCTGTGCGTTGCAAATACCGTTGTCAGTGCGTTGGCACCGTTGTCACTGCGTTATCATGGACCAGCGTGGTCATGGGGTACCGAGATTGAATCCTGGTTTGGGCAACAGGGAATTAGTAATTAAGTTGATACTCTCCCGCTACATAATTTGTAGCCAGCTAAAAATCCAATACACAGAACTTCTATGGTACACACCTTATGTATTAAAAGAATCTTAACATGCTTAATCCTGCTCCTTGTTGGCTACCATTGCCAACTTGTTTTGCTCACCTTGCTGTGGCTATGTGGGCTTTTGCAGTCACTTGGTTTCTTTCATCAGTCTGTCTGTTGTAAGATTTTCAGATAAAGATTACCTCTGAAAACATGTCAGTTTTATAGAAATTTGTTCAGAAGAATCCTTGAATGTCCTCCCTTTAAATTATAATTTTTTATGTTTGTACCTCACCTAAAGCCTAGCATACATATGCATTGTTATATAATAGTATTGTTTCCTGCTACCTGACCAACCTTATTTTTTCACCCAAGACCCTAAACATTTTATGGTATTCTGCAAATACGTAAATAAGCAGTTCATACATTTTCCATTTGACAGTGTCATATAGACATTATAGATTACAATGTACAGCACGAATTCTATCTTTACATGCTAGAAATAGGACAGACATGCATATGTTTCTTTTAAATGTTTCATAACAGTGTTGTAAATTTGTATATTGTGACTGAAATATAAGAGCAATTGTGAATAATGCCATTAAATGGGAAACCTTTTATGTGATAGAATACATTGTTTTACTTATTTTTAAAAATCCTGCGAATCATGGTGAGCAAGGACAGCAGGTTTCATAAACCTAGCCGGAGTAAAAATTTACATTTTGAATTTTTTGAATTCCTGGAAATGATTTATTATAATACAGCTTTATATGTACATTTTTTGTACATGAATATTATGAAAATTCATGAAATGTTATAACTTTTTTATGGAAATGACATGCTAATTCAAAGAAATGAAAATCCTAAGCATTTTTATAGTTACTGTGTTAAATGATAAACATGTATGTCCATTTTCAATAGCATAAAACAAATTGTTACAAATAGCTATAAATTCTAAATGTATATAATGGGATCTATGCTGAAAAAGTTTTAGATGAATTCAACCGATTGTCCTCTTTTTTATTTATTACAGAATGAGCAAGGCAAAAGTCAGACCCAAGAAAATGGACTTTGCAGAGAGTGATGAGAGTGATTTAGGTATTACTTTTTATGAACTGTAACTTTAAACATGCATTTATTGCAGAATATGTCAACATATAATCTAACTCGTGGGTCTTGTCATTAAGCGTTCAAATGGCATTAAGTTTTGTTGGAAAAACTTTTTATTTCCAAAAAAATTATGCCTTGAAAGAAATTTTTTTACCAGGCTGCTTTTGTGAAAGTGCAAAAGTTTATCTAACATTACTAAATAAATTTTGATCACCTAACATTGATTTAACACAATTATTATTTTGACAATGTCTATATAATTATGTCACCAGTTATGCATAGATAATTTATCCATAAATTCACAAAAAAATAATAAATGCTTATTTTCGACAAGAAATCTTCAAATTACTATGAAAATAATAATTTTAAAAATTGTTTAAGGGAGTATGAGCATCAGTTTTCAGGGGCATTTCAATATCCTTGGGTTTTATCCATTCAAACAGTGTCAATATTTTTGTAAATGGATCATATATACTTGGTTATAGGTTACCTTAAAATTGCATATAATAGACAATTCACAAAATTTATCAACTTTCAATTATATTTTCATATATTCTACAAGTCACTTGTTGGTATAGGCAAAGAAGTTATTTATACTTGGATCCCTAGTCATGTAGGGATCTATGGAAACACAGTTGTTGACCAGGAGGCAAAGGATGCATTAGATGATGAGGTGGTGGATTGTCCAGTGCCTTACACTGACATGAAGCCTCTTATAAGTGAAAACATCCAAAAAATATGGCAAGACAGGTGGCACTTGCAAATAAATAATAAATTGTACGGAATACAATCAGAAGTTGGTAAAGTTGTTAGTTCCTCTGGAAAAAATCGGAAGGAGCAAGTTGTTTTGACAAGGTGTCGAATAGGGCATACAAGAACAACTCATGGTTACATTCTAAATGGTGAAGACCGATCTGAGTGTATTCCATGTAAAAGTGCTTACACAATACAACATATTTTACTTGACTGTGTCGATGTTGCCCAGTCGCACATTTTATACAGCTGATTCTCTTAAAGATTTATTTACAAACGTCGCTGGTGACAAAATTATTCAATTTTTAAAAGCTGTCAATTTGTATAGTAAAATATAAGTTTATATTATCCAAGTTTTAAATTTCATTAAATCTGATCTATTTATCTTAAATTGTTTATCGTACAATTTTATCTTTTAGAAGTTGTTTTATCTGTATATAGCCATACGTTTTATGCGACTGTTTTAGTTATATATTTATAATATCAACTGTTCATGCCACGATATAGCTGAAATATTGCTGAAGTTGGCGTTAAACAACAATCAATCAATCATATATTTTAAGATATATAAGCAGCTAATTGAAAATGAAAAAGTGTTCCCGTACTTTGATATTTCATTTTTATGAAAATGTATTTTGTTACGAAACAAAAAAAAATTTTGAATATAATAATCTTCAGACTACATATTTTGGCAAGAAAAGTTTTGATCTATCATGAATTTTCAGTGTAAAGTAATACAACTTACATAGAAAAAAGAAGGGAAACGGGGAATGTGTCAAAGAGACAACGACCCAAAGGGGAGTAATAACAACTCAAAGCCATGTATATAGTATATGTATATAGTATACATTATTAGATAAATAGACACTGTTTTAAGGGGCACTTGATCACACTTGGAAGGTGAAAAATTGGATATAGATTCCAGGCTAGAACAGTCATTTGAAAGTCTTTGACCAATTTGGTATGATTCAACTCCTTTTCCAATAAATAACTGCACAGGTAATTGACAAGCATTAAAACATACAGCCAAGGTTGTGGTTTCTGTATATGTGTAAGTTTAATTCTTTGATCGTAACAATTTGGAAAAAATGTTATATTTCATGCTATTTATAAATGTCCAATTTATTTTTAGATTCTACAGTGACACCTATAGATCCACCAGAGGGTAACACACATGGACAGATCATAGAGTCGGACAGTTTGTCTGATTTCTACTTAAATGATGTTAAACAGAAGAGACAACAGAAACATCACAGGAAAAAGAAAAGTCACCACCACTCTATACATTCAGAGGATGAGGGTATATTTGTTTTGTTTTTTTTTCAATTGCTGTCTGTGTCCATGACATCACAATACACAATCTGACGTTTTCAAACAGATGCAAATTAAAAATTCAAATTGAAAGCAAAACAATACACATTAACATGTCTGATTGGCATGATTTAGTCAAAACATGTTCTTAACCTTTATTTCCTTCATAAACTAAGACGAACAAAATTAAAAACACTGTTTTTCATCCGGTTTATACTCATATTACAATACCATTTGTGCATATGCAAAATATATAGTTAGTGAGTATTATACTGGTTGACAATTTACAAGATCCATGTTAGAATTTATTTTTTCATTATTATATATCACCAATTTGACAATTGACATCTCATCAGATCAGCTACAATCAAAACATTTAAAAACAAATTTTTGAAGTGGACTGTTCATATACCTTTTGAAAATTGAGATTTAATTTTGTTGTAAATCTCTGAAATATAACCAAATTTCAAACGTGAAGAATTTAGATACATAAATAAGATAGATATCTACAAGTGTAGACCTTTGATTAATATTTAGGCTGTTGGTTAAGTAAGCATGTCATAGTTATGTCTCTCTATTGGTAATGGTTTGAAACTTATTTTTTAGCTCACCTGGCCCAAAGGGCCATGTGAGCTATTGTCATCACTATGCGTCCGTCGTCCGTCCGTCAACAATTTCAAAAATCTTCTCCTCTGAAACCCCTGGGCCAAATGTAACCAAACTTGGCATGAATCATCACCAGGGTATGGCTTCTCAAAGTTGTGTTCGATTAGTTGGCCCGGTCAAAAAACATGGCCGCCATTGCTAAAAATAGAACATAGGGGTAAATTGCAATTTTTGGCTAATAACTTGAAAACGGTTACAGATATCAAAAATCTGACATGGAGTAAAAATGAACAGCATGATGAGATCTACCTACTGTGCAATTTTGAAGAAAATCTGAAACCCATCTCGGAGTTATAGCATTATTTCCATTAATTTTTCAAAATTTTTGCATTTTTTATTTATTATTTCAAAAAGTGTAACAGATAGAGGTCAAGTGTAAATTGCAATAATTTTTTAATTTTTCGTATTTTTCATCTATTATTTCCAAAACTATAGAAGACGAAGGTTAAGTGTAAATTGATGAAATGTTTGCCATGCTGTGGCGACTTCAAAACTGATGTTGAAAATTGTTCCTTGACTGCCATTTTCAAAATGGCCGCCAAAAAAGGCGGGAAAATTCAACATTCTCCGATTTCAATGAAATTTGGTTTCCAAATAGATCTTGATATTGCGAGTTCAAAACCAATGTTGAAAATTGTTCCTTGACTGCCATTTTCAAAATGGCCACCAAAAAAGGCGGGAAAATTCAACGTTGTCCGATTTCAATGAAATTTGGTTTCCAAATAGATCTTGATGTTTCGACTTCAAAACCGGTGTTTAAAATTGTTCCTTGACCGCCATTTTCAAAATGGCCACCGAAAAAGGCTGGAAAATTCAACATTGTCCGATTTCAATGAAATTTGGTTTCCAAATAGGTCTTGATGTCGCAGCTTCAAAACTGATGTTTAAAATTGTTCGTTGACCACCATATTTAAAATGGCTGCCAAAAAGGCGGGAAAATTCAACATTGTCCAATTTCAAAGAAATTTGATTTCCAAATAGATATTGGTGTTGCGACTTCAAAACCAATGTTGAAAATTGTTTGTTGACTGCCATTTACAAAATGATGTCTTGACTTTAAAAACTGGTGTCGAAAGTGGTCCTTAGCAAGAACGTTTTTTATAAAAAGAGCCCAACAAAGAAATACAATAAAAAATGATCAGACTTTAAAAACAGTTCAAGATATTGGAGGTGTTCAACCTACGAAAGTTTGAGAAACTGAAGATCAACTGTATAACTTACATTGTTACCTTGATTGTGTCAACTGAAAGCCAGGTGAGCGATACAGGCTCCTGGGAGCCTCTGGTTTAAGTTTTTGTATGAAAATTCTGGTTGTGTAGATATATTAAATCTTAGAAAATATTAAAATAACTTATGAACTCCCAATGATGAATATGTAATCTGATTATACTGGCACCTCAAAAAAAAGTTTGAGACCAACTGAGTTAAAATTATTCTGTGGAAAAATAAATCCAATGAATTTATCCTCAATATCAGATCATAGAATGTTAACCCAGGTGGTATCTTAATTCTAGACATATAGTGAAAATAAAAATAGCTCTCTTTTTGTAACCTCTCTTTTTAAAATTGTACAGTTATGTTAATTTCATCACTATTGTTTCAAAGCTACAGATTTCACCTGATGATTGTTTTAAAATATAAAATCAGTGAAATCAAATGTAGATATTTTATTCATGATCCTAGAAAACAAAAATTGATATATGAAGATTTGTTTTTCAGAGGATTTGAATAAAAGTAAAGAAGAAAACATAAAGGATATTTACAAAGAACTCCAGGTCATCAGTGATAAGCTCAAGGTGATTTTTGAATATTGGATATGTGTTACAGTACAAATTAGAAACCAGTACAAATTGGAATTCTAAAATAGTTCATATGATTATCTTCCCTTTTCAAGTATCTTTCTTTTAGGCCATTACCTTGCCTATAATTTGCAAATTATATATAAAGATATGAGTACAAATATCTATGTCGTAAAAAATACAGAAAACACAAAATAATGCATACATTTTTTATTCAAAGTAATTGTTGATATATTTAGCTTTAAATTAGGGCTTTTCCATTAAAAAGGATGTACCAAGGTTGGAAGGCAGAAAATGAAAATTCTTGTGGGTTCTTGTTGATTTTGTATCTTATTGCTATACTCATATTTGTCCACTATCCTTGGTTGTGGGGGTAGTAGAAAATTGTCTTCTGACCCTGGTACATGTATTTTAATGGAAAAGCCCTTACAGTAATATTGTGAATCCAACTATATAAAACCAGTTATATTCTTAATCTTACTAGAAATTAAGTCACCAATACAAATAAGGATCTAGTAGAATTTTTATGCCCCGCCTACGATAGTAGGGGGGCATATAGTGTTTGGGTTGTCCGTCCGTCCATCCGTTTGTCCATTCGTCTGTCCCAAGCTAGGTTTACCTACAGGTTTAAGTTTTTTTCTGGGAAGGATGTATGCTATTATCATGAAACTTTATATAAATACACATTAGCATCTAATTAAACAGAAATCATGATAAAAATTTATCCATGCTGGAAACTTCATGCTTCAGTGATCATGGAAAAAACGGGTGTAGTATGAGGTTTACCCTCAGTTTGAAGTTTTTCCTCTGTGAAGGATGTATGCTATTATCATTACACTTTATATAGATACACGTAAGCTATAGGATATAAATAAATAAATGAAAAAAATATTATAAATATTTACCCATGTAACTAACTTCATGCTTCACTGGCCATGGAAAAAGGGGGATAGTTTTAGGTTTATCCATAGGTTTAAGTTTCTTTTCTGTGAAGGATGTATGCTATTATCATTGAATTATACCTATTAGGGTATAATTAAGCTAAAATCTTAATAAGAATATATCCATGCAACCGGCTTCATGGTTTACTGGTCACAAAATATACCATTTTTCAAAACAGTTGTGAGGCGGGGCATTGTGTCCGTTAGACATATATTCATGTTTATTTCAATTTGTACTGGATTAAATTCAAGAAATTCTTCTTGAGTTAAGAAGTTTGCATTTTCCATGCCTCTTGGTACAAGAGTTTTTTATACGACCGCAAAAAATTTGAGGTCGTATAATGGTATGGCGCTGTCGTCGTCGTCTGTAGACACTTTTGTTTTTGGTCAATAACCTAAGTTCCAGTTGATCAATCCTTATGAAATTTAACACAATTTTCCTTAGCACAAAAGAAAGACTTTGAGTGGTTTTGGATTTTGTGGCCCCACCCGTTGATAAAAAAGGGCCAAAAAGGGCAAAATTGGGTGTATTCACATAATTGGCTGTAGAATTTTTATTATTCATCAGATTTTGATGGGGTTTCTTTCAGTGTGCTCCTAAGAAAATTTCCAAACAGTAGTATGCCAATGAATTTCACGTTGCATGTACCGTTCATGAGATAAATGGGCCCAAAGGGGGCAAATCACAAAAATTTTATTTTTTTATTTCTAGTCCGATTTTGATGCAGTTTTTTTAATGTATTCCTTATGAAAAATAAATATGGCGCTAAACTATTAGATATTCGATAACATGTTTCCTGTCGGAGCCATGATGGGCCAAACAGGTCCAAAATTGCAAATGTGCAGGTTACATAAAAATTTTTATTTTCATCGGATTTTGATGGAATTTTTTTCTTTACATTCCTCCTGTCTTAAGCTTTACGCTCAAGAGATTTTGGGTATCTCTTACCATTTTCAAGCTGTAAGGGTTCATAGGGGTCAAAATTGCAATTTTCACAAATATGTAAAATCTTTATTTCTCATTGGATTTTTTTTGTTTTTTTTTCTCCTAGTTTGTGTCCAGCTAATTAATGTTTCATTCTCCTTATTGTGTCCATCTAGTTACTGTGTCAAGCTCTTTACTGTGTCCACATTCATTTTATATTGCACTTGTTCAAATTTCAGTGGTCGACATGCTGCGGTCGTATCATGCTGCGCTCTGCGTAGCCCTTTAATAAATGGTATTTCCAGCTCGTCCATTGACATGTAAAATTGTTTGACAAAAGCAAAGATTGGTTTCATTTGAATCAGAATAATGTGTTCAAATGAGATTGCTTGTGGAACTTCTGTGGACTGAATTTGCATTATGGCCACTGATTTTCCAGATTTGTAAATTATTAAGCACAATTTGGTCATTTATAGGGATTTGAAAGGCTCAAAACTTCCTAAAAGGCTCCCACTACATGGGCACTTTTAAGAAGTTTTTACGCCTTTCAAATCACAATAACTGGCCATATTCGTTTGATAATAATAGATTATTACATAGCATTTTTCATATCACACCCTTTATCAGCCCAAGGTCATAATATCAGCCCTAAGGCTGTCAGACTCAAGGGCTGAGTTAATGAACAAGACTGATGAAGGATGTGATATTTCAAAACTTCAGACCAAATTTCAAATCATTCCCACTTATACAAGCCAAGAAATCTTTGACGAAAAAAATAGTTGACGGACAGACAGACAAAGTGAGAACTATAGGGCACACGCATCTCGATGCGGGGCCCGACATGTAATGATATTTTTATCCCCTCGCCCAACAAAGTTGGGGAGGGGATATAGCATCTCGCCCGTACGTCCGTCCGTCCGTTCGTCCCACCTCAGGTTAAAGTTTGCGTTAAGGTTCATATCTGAGGAACTACATGTGGCACATCAATCATCTTTGGTCAGTAGATGCGCCTTGGAGAATGATGCTGCTTCGGATGATAATTGGGTCACTCTGACCTACATTTCATGCTTCAATGACTCCAGTTAAAGTTTGTGTTAAGGTTCATATCTGAGAAACTACTTGTGGCACATCAATCATCTTTGGTCAGTAGATGCGTCTTGGAGAGTGATGCTGCTTCTGATGCTGATTTGGTCACTCTGACCTACATTTCATGCTTCAATGACTCCGGTTAAAGTTTGCATTAATGTTCATGTATGAGATACCCTATGTGTTACATCAATCATCTGTGGTCAGTGGATGCGTCTTTAGAGTCTTGCAGCTTCAGATGATAATTGGGTCACTTTGACCTACATTTTACACTTGACTGACTTTGGTTTAAGTTTCTATTAATGTTTATATCTGAGATACTACACGTTACACATAATGATCTTACTGTTAAGTGGATGTACCTTCTACATTCATCTTTACATCTTTAGATTACATAAGGGTTATTATTTCTTAACAGTGGGCGAGGGGATTAGCTGTTGTTTGCGACTGCTTCCACTCCTAGTTATCATATACAGTAGAACTTTGATGGCTCGAACTGCAATAGCTTGTACACCATGGATTTCTCAAGCCCATTTTTTGGTCCCTATGATCAAGTTTATACATAGTTCGACCTTTATAGCTCACACTGTTTTCATCGGTCTCTTCTTCAATCCATCCAAGTTTGACTGTACCTCAATTGTAAAAGAAATTTTCAGCTGAAAAATATCTTCATACTTATTTAGAAAATGCAGTATAAGTATTTTGTTATTATACTTTATTTGATATGACAATATCATGTGTAGTGTTTATCACTTTTACGGAAATACACAAGCTTACGTGTGATAAAACTTCCGTGTTGTGACGGAAAGGCATGCGATAATTACCAGAAGCAGTTGATAAGGATGTCATATCAGCCCGTTTATCAATTTTTGTTGTAATCATCTTGTTTATCAAGGGGTAAAATTTTAATCATATTTTAACTTAGTATATTATAATTAAAAAAATTCATGGGAGCTTGAATATATACTGATTTTACCACGGGTTGGCTCTTTATGCCGAATATATTTTACCCAGAGCGACAGCGAGGGGTAAAATATCGACATAAAGGGCCATCCTGTGGTAAAATCAGTATATTTGCAAGCTCCCATGATTTATTTT
>MJUU01047988.1:107449-123369 GCA_002080025.1 Modiolus philippinarum | reverse complement strand
TGACCTACATTTCATGCTTCAATGACTCGGGTTAAAGTTTGCGTTAAGGTTCATATCTGAGAAACTACATGTGGCACATCAGTCATCTTTGGTCAGTGGATGCGTCTTGGAGAGTGATGCTGATTTAGGCAATAATAAGGTCACTCTGACCTTCATTTTATGCTTCAGTGACTCTGGTTAAAGTCTGTGTTAAGGTTCATATCTGAGAAACTACATGTGGCACATCAATCATCTTTGGTCAGTAGATGCGTCTTGGAGAGTGATGCTGCTTCTGATGCTGATTTGGTCACTCTGACCTACATTTCATGCTTCAATGACTCCGGTTAAAGTTTGCATTAATGTTCATGTATGAGATACCCTATGTGTTACATCAATCATCTGTGGTCAGTGGATGCGTCTTTAGAGTCTTGCAGCTTCAGATGATAATTGGGTCACTTTGACCTACATTTTACACTTGACTGACTTTGGTTTAAGTTTCTATTAATGTTTATATCTGAGATACTACACGTTACACATAATGATCTTACTGTTAAGTGGATGTACCTTCTACATTCATCTTTACATCTTTAGATTACATAAGGGTTATTATTTCTTAACAGTGGGCGAGGGGATTAGCTGTTGTTTGCGACTGCTTCCACTCCTAGTTATCATATACAGTAGAACTTTGATGGCTCGAACTGCAATAGCTTGTACACCATGGATTTCTCAAGCCCATTTTTTGGTCCCTATGATCAAGTTTATACATAGTTCGACCTTTATAGCTCACACTGTTTTCATCGGTCTCTTCTTCAATCCATCCAAGTTTGACTGTACCTCAATTGTAAAAGAAATTTTCAGCTGAAAAATATCTTCATACTTATTTAGAAAATGCAGTATAAGTATTTTGTTATTATACTTTATTTGATATGACAATATCATGTGTAGTGTTTATCACTTTTACGGAAATACACAAGCTTACGTGTGATAAAACTTCCGTGTTGTGACGGAAAGGCATGCGATAATTACCAGAAGCAGTTGATAAGGATGTCATATCAGCCCGTTTATCAATTTTTGTTGTAATCATCTTGTTTATCAAGGGGTAAAATTTTAATCATATTTTAACTTAGTATATTATAATTAAAAAAATTCATGGGAGCTTGAATATATACTGATTTTACCACGGGTTGGCTCTTTATGCCGAATATATTTTACCCAGAGCGACAGCGAGGGGTAAAATATCGACATAAAGGGCCATCCTGTGGTAAAATCAGTATATTTGCAAGCTCCCATGATTTATTTTGATTCTAATTTGACAAATAAGCACAATATTTGGAGTGAAGCACTACTAGGTGAAGACAAATAATTGCCGTTCTGCCATGAGAACAAACTACAAAAACTGAAAAACAAATTATTTGAATTTGTGGATATTTTTGTATCTTATGTTTTATGTGGACTTAAAACAATACAAAACTGAAAGTAGAAATATTTAAAGGCACATTTATTTTTATTTCCATTTGCTGGTTATGCATTTATGCATGAAGAAAATGAGTACCAGTAATTTTTATGCCATGATAAATTTCTTGAACAGGTATTATGCAATATGCACTTTGATTTCTATTAACTCTTTTGTTACAGTAGTGTTTTAAAAAAGATACTAAATTCAACCAGATAAAATTGTTTGTGTAGTTAGTGATATATTTATTTGAATCATTATAGCTTGAAAATAAAAAGTTACATGAAAGGGAAGAAAAAGTTAAAGAAAGAGAAAGGATTGTAGCTATTTCCTCTGCAAATGTTAAAACTATCACAGAACATGAAGTGAGGGAGAAACTCAAAGTTATTGAACAGGTAATAAAAAAATAATGGGGTTGAAACTCAAACTCATTGAATCGATAATTTACATAAACAGTAATGTAGATACTCAAAATTTAACCATTGAAAGAAACATAAAGTCAGTGAACAAGTGATCTGAATAGACAATGAGGGATAACTTTCATTTATAAAACATATAGTTTGAATAAACAGGGAGAACCATTTAACAGAAATATAACCAAAGAGGGAGAAACTCAAAGTCATTAAAAAGTTATTAAAGCCCCTGCAAACAAAGTGGGTATATGGGAATCACTTTGTGCATCTGTCTGTCCATCCGTCCTGTCAGTATGTCCACAATTTTTGGAAGCACTACCAAGTCATCTTAAAGCATTTTAAGGATTTTCATGAAACTTTATTCAAAGAAAAGGACACATTATGCAAGATGGAATATAAAAATGTTTTGCATCAAGAAGGGAGATAAATTGACTGACTTTTCATTGATTTTTTTCGTCCAAAGATGACCTTCTCAGTGCAGTTCCTCTAAATCACCAAAAAGAATTCTCATGAAACTGTACACAAAGATAGGACACTTTATGTAGATGTGCATGATGGAGTATCAATATTGTCCGACTCCAAAAAGGGGAGATAATTTGACTTTGACTTTTCATTGATTCCTCCAGCAAAAATTACAAAAATTTAACCTTTACTCCTGTTAAACCACTTGAACAACTTTAATGAAAATTTATACAAAGGAAGGACACTATATGTAGATGTGCATGTATGAATATCATTTTAGTTAGCCCCTTTTATGCTTTGCTTTGAAATAAAGGGACAACAGGAAATACCTACAATGGCTGAAAATTATAATTACATGCCACAGTCTGCTAGGGAACTACACAGGAAAAACACAAATAAGACAAAAGACAAACGTAAACAACGATAGGAACTCGGGACAGCCGGACTTGGTACCGGCACTAGCGAAAGCCAGGGGTTGCATGAATAATGATTTTCTTGTATTCTAGTCATATAAAGTTTATAATAGGAGACATTCAATGAATTCATGTTTATTTCATATTGTGAAATGCTTAAATGCCGATTTTTGTATAATATTCATGATAAAATTTATCACAAGCAATATGAACGACAAAAAAAAAATAACAAACAAAAAAAATTGAAAAAAAAACAACAAACAAAATAAAAAATATGTGAGAACATGAAAAGGGAGAAATGCCTACTTATCCATTAGTTAAACAAACATTTTGCACATGACAAAAACATCTTTTAGAATGGCAGTTTCATTCTATAGTCAAGGGTTTTTTTTTAATTTGAGATGGATTTATAATAGAATATTAGGTTTAATGAAGAATAAGGAAGAATGATTCCTATAATAAAACAAAAAGTATTCTGTAGATGATAGCATATAGGTAAAAAAGGAGAGCTATAATACCGGTGCACACGTGAGTGATTTTAAGATATACCATGTACAATAAAGAAATGAGTAATTAAAACAAACCAATGATTTACAGAAACACAGAGATGAAATAGAGAAGATTGAACTTCAACTGAAAGAAAAAATAAAAGAAAATCGTAGATTAAAGGACAATTTTGAAACATTAGTCAAGGCAAATGATGCTCTGAAAAAAGATGTAAGTAGTCTTGCACATTATTTACTTGTATGAAATATTAAATACCAAGACTGAAAACACATTCACTTATGAATATGTGCACAATACACAGCCATTCATGGTGAATAAGCATTTTTGGTGAAAATGACATATAGGTGTTAGGCATGGGGTGCTAATTTCTAAGACAAAAATTCTATTTTATATATGTTACAAGTAAAAACAAATACCAAAAAGATTTCTGTACCCATACTGCCAGATAAGCTCCTTGGTTTTATCAAGGTCATTATAAAGCAAGACAGTTAGAGCCAGCTTGATTTGTGGCACTGTTATAACATCTACATGCATATAAAAAACAAAATGTCCTGTATTTCTTTTATTGATTATACGAAATTGAAACAAGTTGAATTTTCTACTTTAATGAGGTAAATGTGGTGTTAAGTGCCAATTATTTCAATTTTACAAAATTTGCATTTATCATTTAATATGTTTGAATATTGAAAAGTAATGTGCACCCTCGTTTTATAGCCACCTTTGGGACCAGGAAAAATTTTAGGGTTTTAATGAGAGTTTAGATACATGCAGGGAATAAATAATACAGAAACTGTGCAACTTTTTGAGAAAAGGACCTTGAAAATGTTTGGCAATAACTGAGGGACCATCATTAAAGGTGGCAGTATAACGAGAGAGAGCACTGTAGTACCAAAGCATACTAGCATGCATGTAATTGTGACCTGATAGTTTTTGTATCACTTATTCTATGACCCTGACATCATCTGCCTCTTTACATCAATGGAAATTCATAGAAGTTGCCGATAAAAAAGGAAGGATTTTGTGCATGTGTCGATGCAATCAACAAAATTGACCTGACTGATTCCACTCAAGAAATGTGGATTGAATAAATCAGTTTGAAGTGCATGTTAGATCAATCTATTAAAAACATGAACAATTTCTGTCATGTCTGGTTGGTTGAATTATTCACATTAGCATGACTTGTAGTAATACAGTTCATCAAACAATTCAACCTGAAGGTGTAATATTAAACTTCATACATAGTATACATTTGATATATGTATAGTAAAATTGTTCTTGCTAGGAAAAAGCTGCATTACAGAATAGGTGGGCATGATCTATTGATATATTTACCATTTATTTTAAGTGTTCATTCATGGGTAGTATATGCATATAGGGATATAACTATTTTTTTTTCTTGGTTTCAGTTTGATGCTTTAAAAAGCCAACATGATAGACTGGAGAAGCAGGCTGTAAGCGTGCAAGCCAGACTTACAAATTTACAGGTAATATTTCTGATGAATCAATGGAATTTGTTTAATTTAAATTTTTAGTTTTTATTTCATAGTCAAATATTGAAAGAAGGGCAACTTTAGTAAACATTGAAAGTACTATTGTTAGTCAGGTTCCAATTTTCATGGATTTTGTGGTTCGCTAAAACCACGAAATTAAGTTCCCAACAAAATGCAATTTTCTTCTAAGAGTATTAATGCACAGATATTGAAACCACAAATTTTAAGTACCCTCAAAATTGTGAAAAAAATTGATGTCCACATACAATAGACTTTTCCATTTTGGCAGAAAATAACAACATAGAAAAATTACAGGGAATTCATGTTCTGCAGATGGCTATTTTGACAACTTATTGTTTCTTCAGTGCAGATGAAACCAAAATATTTTTTTCAACCAATACATCAAAAAATGTTTAAAAGATTGTAACAATCAAATAACTTCAATGGTCTTAAAAAAACAGAAGTTTCGGCTAAGGATATTCTCTGTCTGAAAGAAACAGTGCATTTAGCATTTAAGTTGTTGTGGCCTAATTTCTACTGAAATTGTAAATTTCTCATTATTATTAGAGGAAGCAAGATTTTGCAGAGAGACAAAAAGAAGTAGATATTGGAAGTATAGCAGTCCCTAAACAAAAAGGACAGTTAAAAGATGATAAAAGTAAACCACAGAAAGAAAAGAAGGTATAGTATGTAGGATATATTTCCATGCTGACTGATGAAATGCTATCTTTTGACAAGAACAAATACATTCATTTTCACTATAGATTGATATGACAAAAAATTTAAAAATGCAAATTGTGATATTAAGGATGTACCCTTCTGAGGAGCCAAAATTTTAAAGTATTTAACTTTTTTTCAAACCTTGATTTTTGCAATGTTCTTACCCTATAAATTCAATATACATGTATAAAGAAAAATTCATAGGTTGCTGTGCAAATTATTTTGCTACAGCTGTTTGAAAGTGACCAATTTTAGTACTTTTGCACATTTTTAGGCATTTTTGCCCATTTTTTTTACTACTTTCTTTGAAAAAATCAGCTTAGAGTATTTAACTTTTTCTAATACTTTCTGAAAAGCTGTAAATAGAAGGAATGAACAAATTCAGCCCCCAAAAATCATATGTTGGTGTTGATATAAGAAAGTTTTGTCTCATTTTCATGCTTTTTATGGGCAATTTCAGCATTTCATATTTCATTGAAAATGTAGATTTTCTAAATTTTTTAAACAGCTAATAGCTTAAACTTCATTTGTTTTGTGATTTTTTATTGCAAAAGTTTATGATACTGTTTTAGAAAAAGCAAAAATAAATCATAAGTGCAAATTTTTTTCATAAAATGGCTTTTTAGCTCGCCGGGACGAATGTCCGGAGAGTTATTGTCATCACCCCGGCGTCGGCATTGTCGGCGTCGTCGGCGTCGTCTGCAAAACTTTAACCTGGCATGTAGAATGGAGACCTGAAGAACTAGGATGTTGATATTTGGTATATGACATCCTTGTGATGAGAGCTTTCTTTTGGTACCATACTTGTAGACATTTTGACCTTGACCTTGCCCTTATCGCAATTTTTAAAAACTTTAACCTTGCCTCTAGAAGGTAGGCTTTTAATGGTAGGGTGTTCATATTGGGTATGTAACTTCCTTATGATGAGACCTTTCTTATGGTACCATATTTGTAGACATTTTTACCTTGACCTTACCCTGAGGGCAATTTGTAAAAAAAATTAAACCTTTCCTCTAGAAGGTCAGCCTTTAGTGGTAGGGTGTTAATATTTTGTATGTAACTTATTTATTGTGAGAGCTTTCTGGTGATACCATATTTGAAGACATTTTGACCTTGACCTTGCCCTGAGGGCAATTTTTTTAAAACTTTTAACTTTGCTTCTAGAATTAAGTTGTTTAATGATAGGGTGTTTATATTTGATATGTAACTTTCCTGTGAAGAAAGCTTTTTATTACTTTCGAATTTATTGTGCATTGAGGTTACTGGAATCCCCGGCGAGCTATGTTGTCTTCTGACAACTCTTGTTTCTAACCCAACCCCTATTTTGTGAAAATTTGACATGAATCCAACAACCAATTAGGGCATTAATCTACAATTTAAGATTACTCTGAAACCACTTGATAGAAATGAATAATTTTTTGACACAATTTACAGATAAACATCAATTTTGTTAATTCATTGCTATTGTACATAAAATATAAATAATTTTAAAATTATTTCAAAACGAGATTTCAACGAGACTGAAACATCAGAAGAATATATCCTTAAAATTTTATTTGCAAGTAAGTTTCCGCTCAAGTATTACTAGAAAATAACAGCTCTACACTTATTTATGATTAGAATGTTGACTGAGTCGAAAGAATATGTTATTTACATGTAGATAGTGTTGAGTCAGGATGTTTCTCACATTTAAAAAAAAACAAAGAAACAAATTGTGACTTTTGAAGTTTTTAGGATATTGTATAACCAAATTCAAGGAAAAGTATAAATCATCAAAAAATTGAAAAAAAATACAAAGATTGATGAAAATTTATATTTTCTAATATTTTCATATTAGAATTAATGATAAGATTGCAGTCAAGAAGTAGATATCAAATTGCAATTTTATGTTTTTGACTGCTATAGTTGAACATATTTTCAAGCTTATTTTCAAAACTAAATCAATTTTCATCTAACATAACATAATGGACAACATTTAGAACTGTTTTATTAAATCACATAGAGTTCAAAAACTGAGATCACAAGAACAATCTCATTAATCAAACACAATCAACATCCATTTGAAAAGTTTGAAAAGTATACTCAAGAAACAAAAGTGAAGAATATGAACACAATTCTGGTACTACCAAAATTCTACAATTCTGTTACAAATAAGTGTACCAGAATTGTATCCAGTATCAGAATAGAATCCTTTCTCTTCCAGAATTATTTAGATATGTGCAATTCTGGAAAATTCTGGACAATTCTGGTATTCTAGAATTTCACAATTCTGAAAAATTGTTGACGATTCTGGTATTCCAGGATTGTTCACTTCTGGATAACTCTGGAAAATTTTCTGGCTCCTGATTTCTGCTAAGAAAAAGTCCCGGACCATCCATCATCTGGGGTGAAATAAATAATGTGGTCCCCACCCTATCCAATTAGAAAAAACAGACCATGCACAACAATTTTTCAAGCATAGTGTCATATGGGAAATATAGTCTGGCTGCTTAAACTATTAAGGAATTCCTTATTTATTTATGTCGATGGCATTTGTTTTGAAATGATGCGACACATTTAAGTGCCTTATTTAAGTCAATATGTAATGAGTTAAATAAGGTGCAAGTGTGCTTATTCAAGCCACATCTATAAACAAATGCCATGTCATAAGTGAAGAATTTTTGAATCTCACCTATAGATCCCAGTGAGAGCTGTACCTAAATTGTTCAATGTACAATTCTGGATGAACCAGTATTGTTCAATTTACAATTCTGGTTGTACCAGAATTGTTCATTATACAATTCTGGATGTACCAGAATTGTGCAATTTACAATTCTGGTAATTCCACCAGAATTGTTCATTATACAATTCTGGAATTACTAGAATTGTAAGTTGTACAATTCTGGAATATCAGAATTGTCTATTGAAATAAAGAATTCCAGAATAAACTTCTGTCCAAGAATTATTCAAAAATAAGAACAATTCTGGTTTACTAGAATTGTTCAGTTCAACAATTTTTGAAAAACCAGAATTGTAAAAACACAATTCTGGTAATTCTAGAATTGTTTCAACAATTCTGGTACACTTATTTGTACCAGAATTGTGTTCAAATTCGTCACTTTATCCGATGTGGATTAAAACATGTGTGATATGTATATACAAATATTTTCAATTGTTTCGAAAGAAGATACAGTTGAACTTTGATGGGTGGAACTGTAATAACTGGAACACCATGGATGTCTTGACCTTCTTTTCTGCACCTTTGTACCTTGATAGACTGAACACCTCTCTAGTTCGACCTGTTTTCAGTCTGTTGGGTGTTCTAGTCATTTAAGTTTTACTGTATAAGGAAATACTAAGGATAACTGTATCCACATAGTAGTGTTGGGAATCAGATTAACAAATCATAATCAATTATTTGGAATAATCGGACATTCCTTCAGATTCGATTATCGATTAAAATCAGATATTTTTATAGTGCTTATAGTGATTGATATCAGCTACATTTCCTGTACCTTTTTAATGCAGAAATTCAATCAAATTGATTTTCACTAATAATTTGAAATGTATACTTATTTACAACCTGTTTTATTCCCCATACACGAGACATACAACAATGGAATTAAGAGGAGGCCACTTCTGACAAACAGTTTTATTAATATCCTTCACCCATTCTAGTATTATCAGACAGAAAAAATACTGTTTCTTGAAAAATGTTTAATTTTCTGTAATATTTAAGTGTTATCCGATTATTGATTATTGAAAATTATGATCGATTAATCTATTTCATGTTGAAAATCGATCGATTATCGATTATGATCAATCAGCAGAACATCACTACCACATAGCAGTAATATAATAAATACAGAGAAAGTGACATCAAAGAGGCTGAAATCAATATTGTGTCAATGTGTAATTGACATTAAAAAAATCAGTGAATTTGAAATAGATATATACATTTTGTATATCAACCTCCTAGGAATAATTATCAAATTTTGTATTATTTAGTTCAGTACTAGTGCCTGTAGTTATGACATTATGGGTATACTGTTAGATTGGATTTGTGATGCACACCTGAGGTATGCTGTTACAGATCAGCCAACCAAATCTACAGAAAGATATTCTTCACCAGAATATGTCCTTGAAAGAGTACTTAAGGTAGGTACAGTAAAACTCATGTTAACCAAACCCTCTTGGGACCAACAATTTTTTCTGAATTTGTCAGTATTTCCATTTGTTTGGTAGTGGCCTTCTTTATTCAATCCTTGATAACAGAGGTCATTACTATAAACATAGATTAATGTGACAATTTTTTTTTTTTATTGTAACCCCTTACAAAAAAGAGTTGGGGATGAGTAATGTATTTGGTTAGTTCTTGGATGCCTTTATTCACTCATCTGTTAAGTGACTTATTGATTATGGTCTCATGTTCATTTACTCCATATCCTTTCGTAAAATATTTAATACAGGAGTTTGTCTTTTATTGCAGTGTGGAGTTGGTAAAACAATTCCCCGTGGTAGAGATGTATGCTCTTTATTTTTCCTAGATATGGTGTACTTGTACATGAGATAATATCACATGTGTACACTTTGTTCAATTACTATTGTCTAAATTTTTGTAAATTCTAAAACCGAAGGATTAACTCATTCCATCGTAGTTTTGTCCTTTGCTATATTTGGTATTACTGATTATTCAGATTTCGTTTTGGTTTATGCATTTTAAATATTTTTTGAATATGGATTTCCTTTGTCTAGGTTCTAGTGCTGCTGATGAGGAATTAATTTCCGAAATGGCCATACAGCTCATTAAAATTATTGCAGTTGGATGTGACATATGTGTTATGGTCTCATGTTCATTTACTCCATATCCTTTTGTAAAATATTTTATCAAAAGAAAAGACCATGCATCTTTTGAATTACAAATCATAGTTGGATGAGCTTTCATCCCCTGACTTTTGTCAGCAATATAAATAAGTGGATGGACCTTCATTTCATAAGTGACTCAGGTTTGAGTTTGTGTAACAATCCAGATGTTAGATTCTGCAACATATGGAAAACTAATATCATTACTTATGTTAACACATTTCTAATATTATGAATTTTATTCTTTTTTTTTCATTCTAATGAAGGAATACATCAACACATAAAGAAAATTTGGGGGAAATAATTTATACTGCTAAAAACCAACTTTGATAATTATACAAACACCTTTCCCAATATTAAAATAAAATATTAAAGGATTATTTTAAGGTAATTGTTTTGAATTTTGAACAATGTATTAAATGTTTGTACATTGTAGATACTTCCAGCATCAGTAGACATGTTGAGGGAATTTCCTCCAAACAATTTTAGAATCAGTCTTCCATGTTTACAGTTTATATACTGGTCATTAGTCAACGTGGAGCAGGCTTCAGGACAACAGGTATAACAACAATATCAAACATTATTTAACAGATTAACAGGGATTTATTGCACATTTTAGCTCGCCTCACGAAGTGAGGGGGGCTTATGTGATACCCCTAGCGTAGGGGTCCGCGATGGCGTCCGGTTAGGAAGAAAGGGTTAAGTCCATTGCTTCTTACTGACAAGTCCCACATCAACCATATTGGTATGTATGATGCATTTTGGGATGACAAAAACAATGCATGCTTCAGATGCTGTCTGTGACCCACATTTCACACATGAGCGACTTGGTTAGGTAGAATGGTTAAAGTCCATTCCTGCTTACTGACATGTCCTACATCAACCATATTGGTATGTATGATGCAATCTGGGATGACAACAACAATGTATGCTTCAGATGCTGTCTGTGACCCATATTTCACGCATGACCGACTTGGTTAGGAAGAATGGTTAAGTCCATTCCTGCTTACTGATAAGTCCCACATCAACCATATTGGTATGTATGATGCATTTTGGGATGACAACAGCATTCACATTGCATGCTTCGGATGCTGTCTGTGACCTACATTGTATTCATGAGCGACTTGGTTAGGAAAAATGGTTTAAGTCCATTCCTGCTTACTGACAAGTCCCACATCAACCATATTGGTATCTATGATGCATTTTGGGGTGACAACAACAATGCATGCTTCGGATGCTGTCTGTGACCTACATTTCCTTCATGAGCGACTTGGTTAGGAAGAATGGTTAAAGTCCATTCCTGCTTACTGACAAGTTCCACATCAACCATATTGGTATGTATGATGCATTTTGGGTTGACAACAACAATGCATGCTTTGGATGCTGTCTGTGATCTACATTTTATGCATGAGCAACTTGGTTAGGTGGAATGGTTAAAGTCCATTCCTGCTTACTGACAAGTTCCACATCAACCATATTGGTATGTATGATGCATTTTGGGATGACAACAACAATGCATGCTTCAGATGCTGTCTGTGACCTACATTTTTTACATGAGCGACTTAGTTAGGATTTATTGTTAAAGTCCATTCCTGCTTACTGACATGTCCCATATCAACCATATTGGTATGCATGATGCATTTTGGGATGACAGTTGCAGGGAATACTTTGGATGCAGTCTGTGAACTGCTTTTTATGCATGAATGAATCTGTTACAAAGAATGAAGATAGTCCATTCCTGTTTACTGACATGTTTAATATGTGACAATGCTGCACAAAGAGGTGAGCTTAGCAGGTTGTGGCTGCTTTCTATGTTTCATGAGAGGTGTAATTTATGCTGATTTGTTGAAAGAAAGATCATAAACGTATCTCCTCATATGATTCAACAAAAGGGAAGAATTGTGTACTCTTGGATTATTTTTTCATTGTAAAAAAAAATATTGACCAGTCTTTTGTCTGACAAGACAAAATTTTCTATAATGCATCCCTTACTTCTGAAATCATACTAACAGTACAGGTTTATGTTTGAGAAAAATGGATTCTTATACTTGCTTTAACACTAAGAGTTGCATTCAAACTAAAGTTGTGTCACTGAATTCTGAAATCATATTAGATACACACCAGCATTTTTTCGCAAATAGGAAAATTATTGGATTTGGAATCACATTTTTGAATTTCAGGTGTTCCATTATTCTTAGGTCCACTTTGAACAAAGATGCAAAAGTGGTGTTGATTACAGTACTGTATACACATAGGACTGGATGATAGCATATCAAATTAAAAATGAAGCTGAAGTTAAAGCAAAATAATTAAAATTATGATGCAATGAAAAGTTTGTATTTATCACCTATAATCTTTTCAGTCCAAGTATTTTTAGATCACCTAACCCAAAGGGTCAGTGTGAGCTATTGCTATCACTTTGCGTCTATCGTTTGTCATCCTTCGTCTGTCGTCCGGCGTTAACTTTTCACATTGTCATCTTCTCCTCTGAAACCGCTGAAGCAAATTAACATTGGACCCTAAGGGAAAAACATCATTTTCAACATCTGCTCTGAAACTATTGAAGCAAATTTAACTAAATTGTACTGAAATGATGTATGGAAGGTCCTTTACAAAGATTGCATATTTCGTTCCGATTCAACAAAAAACATGGACACCAGCACGGAACATAGTTAAACATTGGCCCTATGGGAAATTCACATTTTCATCTTATCCTCTGAAATTGCTGAAGCAAATTCAATAAAACTTTACAGGAATGATGTATGCAAGGTTCTTCACAAAGTTTGCACAATTCCTTCCAATTTGATAAAAAAACATGGCCGCCAGCACGGATCTTAGTTTTAACTTGGACCCTATGGGAAAAACATCATTTTCAACATCTGCTCTGAAACTGTTGAAGCAACTTTAACTAAACAGTACTGAAATGATGTATGGTAGGTACCTATAAAGATTGCACATTTCATTCTGATTCGACAAAAAACATGGACACCAGCATGGAACATGGTTTAACATTGGCCTCATGGGAAATTCACATTTTCATCTTCTCCTCTGAAAGCGCTTAAGCAAATGCTACCAAACATTACAGGAATGATGTTTGGAAGGTCCTTCACAAAGATTGCACATTTCGTTTCCATTCAATAAAAAACATGGCCGCCAGCCCTTATCTTAGTTTAAACATTGGACCCTATGAGAAAAACATCATTTTCAACATCTGCTCTGAAACTGTTGAAGCAAATTTGACTAAACTGTACTGAAATGATGTATGGAAGGTCCTTTACAAAGATTGCTCATTTTATTCCAATTAGACAAAAAACATGGCTGCCAGCACAGAACATAGTTAAACATTGGCCCTATGGGTAATTCACATTTTCATCTTCTCCTCTGAAACCAAGAAAGCAAATTTAATCAAACTTTACAGGAATGATGTTAGGAAGGTCCTTCACAAAGATTGCACATTTTGTTTCCATTCGATAAAAACATGGCCGCCAGCCCTTATCTTAGTTTAAACATTGGACCCTATGGGAAAAAAATCATTTTCAACATCTGCTCTGAAACTGTTGAAGCAAATTTGACTAAACTGTACTGAAATGATGTATGGAAGGTCCTTTTAATACAAAGATTGCTCATTTTATTCCGATTAGACAAAAAACATGGCTGCCAGCACAGAACATAGTTAAACATTGGCCCTATGGGTAATTCACATTTTCATCTTCTCCTCTGAAACCAAGAAAGCAAATTCAATCAAACTTTACAGGAATGATGTATGGTAGGTCCTCCACAAAGATTGCACATTTCGTTCCGATTCAATAAAAAACATGACGCCAGCACGATCTTAGTTTTAGCATTGGACCTATGGGAAAAACATCATTTTCAACATCTGCTCTGAAACTAGTGAAACATATAATTTAACAAAATGTACTGAATGATGTATGGAAGATCCTTTACAAAGAATGCTCATTTTATTCTGATTTGACAAAAAAAAAAACATGGCCACCAGCACAGAACATACCTTAACATTTGCCCAATGGGAAATTCACATTTTCATCTTATTCTCTGAAACCACTGAAGCAAATTCAACCAAAGTTTACAGGAATAATGCATGGAGGGTCCTTCACAAAGATTGCACATTTTGTTCTGATCTGATAAAAAACTTGGCCGCCAGCGTGGATCTTAGTTTTAACTTTGAACCCTATGGCAAAAACATCATTTTCAACATCTGCTCTTATACAATTGAAGAAATTTAACTAAACTGTCGATTTGATAAAAAACATGGCAGCCAGCACAGATCTTAGTTTTAACATTGGACCCCATGTGAAAAACGTCATTTTCAACATCTGTTCTGAAACTATTGAAGCAAATTTAAGTAAACTGTACTGAATGATGAACAGAAGGTCCTTTACAAAGAATGCTCATTTTATTCGGATCTTACAAAAGAAAAGACTCCAAGCTCAGAACTTTGTTTAAAATGGGATCCCTATAAGAAAACATCTTTTACGTTGTATGTGCTGAAACTATTGAAGCAAATTCAGTCAAGCTAAGATTACTTTGATTGACTCGTTTTGATCAAGAGACAAGACCATCAGAACAGAACATTTTTTAACACAGGATCCTATAGGATAAACATCAGTTTCATTCCCTGCTGCAAGCAGTTGTCAGGTGAGCAATTCAGGCTCAGTTTCTGAGCCTCTAGTTAGTTTTATATTGTATGTTTTCTTTTAAACTGTCCTTTATTTGTTGAAATACTGGAATCAGCAAACAAATACTGAAGCCAAAATGAGAAAAGGGGGAAATTCCAAAATCACCAATCAAAAAAAATCACGACAATTCATTTCTAGCACTATTTGAAACAGCATAACAAAGACAAAACAAATAAAACAAAAATGAAAAAGACCACCTCAAAGTTAAAACTTCTTTGTTGTAAATAATTTTATTTTTATCACTTTAATAGCAGACCACAAAGAAATGATTTGATGTGATTTTCTCATATTAGAATGATTAATTCATATGTTTCTGATTATAGAAATCAAACTTATCATCTACACTCAGAAGATTGGGCGAAGAATTATACAGATCAAAGACTGTTAAATTCATGGATGTGAATGACAGGAGTGACCTCCCTTTATCACCTACAAAAACAGATAAAACAAAAGATGGCGTTTACTTCCGAAGTTCTAACCAACATGTCAGACTGTTATCCTCTCTTATTATTCTGAAAACATTATCACAAGGTATGTCAAAAAATTGATTGTATTGATTGATTGATGTTTAATGGCTAATGATTAATCTCTAAACATTCATATTTAGGACAAGTACAAGTTGATCAATAGAATAGGTCATTAGGCAGAAAATTGTATATGCCATAAGAAAAGTAGGGAGAAGTTGGCCATGTTGGGGGGTTAAACCCTCCTACAATGCTCACTACTCCTGGTTAATTAAAGAGAGTTCTTTGAAAGGAATCTTCGGCATGCAGATTGTGGCCCTTGCTCCACACATATATCAACAGTCTGTGAATGGTTGTATACCACATTCTGGAATTAGTATTGTTCATTTCTACCATAGGTCTCACATAAATCAGTTTTTGTACACAACAAGGCAGATAGTGTTTATTTTTAGCTCACCTCATGAAGTGAGGGGGGGGGGG
>MJUU01047988.1:88628-106957 GCA_002080025.1 Modiolus philippinarum | reverse complement strand
GCTTACTGACATGGCCCACATCAACCATATTGGTATGCATGATGCATTTTGGGATGACAACAACAATGCATGCTTCGGATGCTGTCTCCGACCTACATTTTACGCATTAGAGACATGGTTAGGTAGAATGGTTAAAGTCCATTCCTGATTACTGACATGGCCCACATTAACCATATTGGTATCTATGATGCATTTTTGGATGAAAACTGGAATGCATGCTTCGGATGCTGTCTCTGACCTACATTTTACGAATGAGCAACTTGGTTAGGAAGAATGGTTAAAGTCCATTCCTGCTTACTGACATGGCCCACATCAATCATATTGGTATCTATGATGCATTTTTGGATGACAACAACAATGCATGCTTCGGATGCTGTCTCTGACCTACATTTTACGCATTAGTGACCAGGTTAGGTACAATTGTTAAAGTCCATTCCTGATTACTGACATGGCCCACATAAACCATATTGGTATCTATGATGCATTTTGGGATGACAACAACAATGCATGCTTCGGATGCTGTCTCTGACCTACATTTTANGCATGAGCGACTTGGTTAGGTAGAATGGTTAAAGTTCATTCCCACTTACTGACATGTCCCTTAGCAACCATATCAGTATGTATGATGCAATTTGGGATGACAACAACAATGAATGCCTCGGATGCAGACTGTAAACTACAATTTATGTATGACTGAATCTGTTAAAAAGAATGATTACTGACATGTGCAACATGTGACAATGCTGCGCAACGAGGTGAGCTTAGCAGGCTGTGGCTGCTTTCTATGTTTATGCCCTGCCACGAAGTGGAAGGTACATATAGATTTACCCTTGTCCGTCCGTACTTCCCGATGTTAAGTTTTGTGTTTAATAATATTACACCAGTACATGCACCTTGATTAGTACTACCAGATTCCCAAACAATAAGGGATCCATGACCTTCAATTTACGCTTGAGTGACTTTTGTTAAATTTTGCATTTTAGTCCATTTTTCAACAACTACCCATCATACAACAATGATAAAATAAACAATGATTATCATCAAATTAATCACCTTGATGGGTATTACCAAAATCATTGACATTTGAGTGAATGCGATCTATATTTTACGCTTGAGTGACTTTTGTTAAATTTTGCGTTTAGGTCCGTTTCTCATCAACTACACACCATAACACAAGGATGTCTCATTAGATTAATCACCTTATGAGTACTATCCAAATCGTTAAGAATTAATTGGCTTTGACCTATATTTTATGCTTGAGTGACTTTTGTTAAATTTTGCATTTGAGTCAATTTCTCAACAACTAAAAATGCTATCACAATGGTGTTGCATCAAGTAAATTACCTTGAGGGGTGCCATCCAAATCAAGGACAATTAAGTGTCATTGACCTACATTTAATGCTCGAGTGCCTTTCGATAAAATTTGTGTTTTTAAGTCCATTTCTAAACAATTACACAACATATCATTATTATGTTTCATGAAATGACTCATCTTGGTGAGTTTTTGTCTCGCTCGCGACGAAAGGCGCAGAAAGCGAGACATATGCGTACAAAGTAAGACGGATGCGGGTATATTGCTTATGTCTGTGACCTCAATTTCACGGTCTTATGAAAATGTTAAGTTTTTGTGATTAGTTTAGTTTCTCTGTAACTATTAGTGGTAGGTTAATGATATTTGGTTTGTAGGTTGGTCTAAAGTAGTACATGACAGTCTGTCATATGGATCAATTTTACAGTCTAGTGAGTACGTTAAGTTTTTGTGATTAGGTCATTTTCTCAGTAACTACGAGTGGCAGGTCAATTATATTTGGTATGTAGGTTGGTCTTGGGTAGTACATGAGAGTCTGCTATATATGGCTTTTGTCTGTGACCTCAATTTCACGATCCAATGAACATGTTAAGTTTTCTGATAAGTTTAGTTTCTTGGTAACTATAAGTTGTAGGTCAATGATATTTGGTTTGTTGGTTGGGCTTAGGTATTACATAACTGTCTGTCAAATGGCTTTTGTCCTTGACCTCAATTTCTGGGTCTAGTGAGCATTTTAATTTTTTGTGTTTAGGTAATTTTCTTTGTAACTATAAGTGTTAGGTCAATGACATTTGGTATAAAGGTTGGTCTTAAGTTGTACATGACAGTCTGCTATATGGCTTTTGTCTATGATCTCAATTTCATGGTCCAGTGAACATGATAAGTTTTTGCAGTTAGTTAAGTTTCTCAGTAACTATTAGTGGTAGGTTAATGATATGTGATATACAGGTTAGCCTTGGGTAGCTCATGACAGTCTGTCATATGGTTTTTGTCCATGACCTAAATTTCATGGTATAGTGATTATGTTACATTTTTCTTATTATATCAATTTCTCAGTTACTATTTATGGTCTTATTATATCAATTTCCCAGTTACTATTTATGGTACGTCAGTGATATTTGGTATGTGGGTTGGTCTCGTAAAGTTCATGACGATGTGTTATATGTGTATGTCCTCAATTTCATGGTCCAGTAATTATGTTAGCTTTCCACTATCTATTAGGGTAGGTGAATGATATTTGGTATGTGGGTTGGTTTTGGGTAGTACATGACAGTCTGCCATAAGACTTATGTCAGTGACCTTAAATTCATGGTTACACTTTTTGAAATAAAAAATATGGCTTCTCAAAATTATGTTCGATTAGGCGGTAGATGAAACAGCATGGCTGCCATTGCTAAAAATAGAACATAGGGGTAAATTGCAGTTTTTTGCCAACTAGTGATCATGTTGAGTTTCCCATTATTATACCCCCGCAACCAAAGTTTGAGTGGGTATATAGGAATCACCATGTCCGTCAATCCATCTGTCCATCCGTCCGCCGTCTGTCCGTCCGTCAGTCCGTCCATCCATCCGTTCATCCATCTGTCCATCCATGTACCTTGTCAGTGCATGTTCTCCTTAAAAGCTGCTTGGATTTTGATGAAATATTACACAGTTGTAGTACACCATCTGAAGATGTGCATGAAGTAATATAGTAGCTGCCTGAAATTTTAAAGGGGAGATAATTTGTCTTTGAATATTTTTGGAAAAGGGGAGGAGGCGAACCTTGTCAGCACATGTTCTCCTAAACAGCTGCTTTGGGATTTTGATAAATGTTACACAGTTGTAGTACACCATCTGAAGATGTGCATGAAGTTATATAATTGGTGCTCAAATTTTGAAGGGGAGATAATTCGTCTTTGAATATTTTTTTGAAAAGGAGGGGTGGACGAACCTTGTCAGCCCACTTCTAGCTCACCTGGCCTAAAAGGCCATGTGAGCTTTTGCCATCACTATGCGTCCGTCGTCCGTCTGTCTGTCCGTCAACAATTTAAAAAATCTTCTCCTCTGAAACCACTGGGCCAAATGTAACCAAACTTGGCCTGAATCATCACCAGAGTATGGCTTCTCAAAATTATGTTCGATCAGGCGGTAGATGAAACAGCATGGCCGCCATTGCTAAAAATAGAACATAGGGGTAAATTGCAGTTTTTTGCCAATAACTTGAAAACCATTACAGATATCAAAAATCTGAAACGGAGTAAAAGTGATCAGCATAGCAAGATCTACCTGCCCTGCAATTTTGAAGAAAATCCAAAAACCCATCTCGGAGTTATTGCCCTTTTTCCGTAAAATTTTCAAAATTTGTGCATTTTTTATTTTTTATTTCAAAAAGTGTAACAGATAGAGGTCAAGTGTAAAATGCAAAAATGTTCAGCATATCAAGATCTACCCACCCTGAAATTTTGAAGAAAATCCATAAACCCTTGTAGGAGTTATTGCCCTTTTTTCACCGAATTTTTTAAATTTTCGTATTTTCATCTATTATTTCCAAAACTATAGAAGATGAGGGTTAAGTGTAAATTGATGAAATGTTTGCCATGCTGTGGCGACTTCAAAACTGATGTTGAAAATTGTTCCTTGACTGCCATTTTCAAAATGGCCGCCAAAAAAGGTGGGAAAATTCAACATTGTCCAATTTCAATGAAATTTGGTTTCCAAATAGATCTTGATGTTGCGAGTTCAAATCCAGTGTTGAAAATTGTTCCTTGACCGCCATTTTCAAAATGGCTGCAAAAAAAGGCGGGAAAATTCAACATTGTCCAATTTCAATGAAATTTGGTTTCCAAGTAGATATTGATGTTGCAACTTCAAAACCGATGTTGAAAATTGTTTGTTGACCGCCATTTTCAAAATGGCCGCCAAAAAAGGCAGGAAAATTCAACATTGTCCAATTTCAATGACATTTGGTTTCCAAATAGGTCTTGATGTTGCAACTTCAAAACTGATGTTAAAAATTGTTCATTGACCGCCATATTTAAAATGGCTGCCAAAAAGGCGGGAAAATTCAAGATTGTCCGATTTCAAAGAAATTTGATTTCCAAATAGATATTGATGTTGCGACTTCAAAACCGATGTTGAAAATTGTTTGTTGACTGCCATTTACAAAATGACGTCTCGACTTCAAAACGGGTGTCGAAAGAACTTTTTTTATCAAAAAAGCCCAACAAAGAAATATAACAAAACATGATCAGACTTTAAAAACAGTTCAAGATATTGGAGGTGTTCGACCTACAAAAGTTTGAGAAACTGAAGATCAACTGTATAACTTGATTGTGGCAACTGAAAGCTAGGTGAGCGTTACAGGCTCCTGGGAGCCTCTGGTCTCATAAGCTGCTGCTTAGGTTTTAATGAAATGTTACACAGTTGTAGTACATGACCTGAAGATGTGCATGAAGTAATATGGTTTCTGTCTGAAATTTTGAAGGGGAGATCATTTGTCTTTGAATATTTTCTGTGTAAAGGGGGAGGGAAGATCCTTGTCAGCGCATATTCTCCTAAACCATTGCTTGGATTTTGATGAAATGTTGCACAGTTTTAATATACCAGCTGAAGATGTGCATGAAGTAATATGGTTGCTGGCCGAAATTTTGAAGGGGATATAATTCGTCTTTAATATTTTCAGAAAAAAGGGGGAGGTATATCATTTTGTCCTTACTTGTACTGTGTCCACAACTGTATTGGGTCCACACACACTTAAATTAACACTTGCCATATTGATTCAGGGTTCAATAAGCGGGGGTATACCTGGCTGCCATTTGGCGACAGCTCTAGTCTATTATTGGTAGGTCAATAATATTTTAGTATGTGGTTGGTCTTTGATGGAGCATAATAGCCTGCTATTTGGCTTTTTCCCTTGACAGTCTAGTGAACATGATTGATTTTTCAGTATCTGTAAGTGGTAGGTCAATGAATGATATTTTGCATTTTGGTTGGTTTTTGCGATTAAAAGTCACGGAGGCGAGACTTAGGGATAGCATTTCTGCTGGCGGCATCCAACAATTGCAAACTATTGTGAATTAACAAGCTCATGTTAGTTCTAGGTCAATAGTATTTGATCTGCAGTTGCGTTAGTATGGGTACAACTCAAATCCCTACTTAGGCCATGGCCCCTTAGTCACGCATGAATGATCACTTTAAGTTTTTAGCAAGCAGTTTGTACAGCCTATACCAGTAGTCCTAGGCACTTGATATTTGATATGCAGTTACGTCTTGGGGAGTACATACCAATTCCACGCCAAGATGGTGGCCCTGGCCCCTTAGCCATGCATGAACGATCACATTAAGTTTTTACAGGAAGTTTGTACAATCTATACCACTAGTCCTAGGCACTTGATATTTGACATGCAGTTGTGTCTTAGGGAGTACATATCGATTCCACACCAAGATGGTGGCCCTGGCTCATAAGTTATGCATGAGCGATCACTTTAAGTTTTTAGCAAGCAGTTCGTACAGCCTATACCTGTAGCAGGGATCCGGAAATTCCACTTTTTTGTCGGTCATGACTGAAATTTTCGAATTATGACCAAAATGAATTTTAACTTTTTGGACATTCAAAAATTTGTATGTAAAAAAATCCGACATTCTACAAGACAATGCATAAAGAATTTGACTTTAATCACCAAACTGCTAATTAAATTTGATGTAACATGCCATAAGGTAATTATTAAATAAACATATCATCACCTTTAATTGGATTAACAGCAGGTGATTAGGACAGGTAGTACCTTTGTTGATTGCCAATTACGAATTAATTACCCTTGTGATGATGATAACAAGGGGTGGTAAATACCCAGGGGGTAAAAATTGGCAAAGGAAGCGTTTGAAATAGAGGATTTTACTTCAAACATGATATTTTCTTTTTAATTTCAACTTAATACCGAAGGTACTTTCATTTCTACTTACTTTCTGATCGTGCATGCGTGTTAATAAAACTTATGTGAAGATCGATAAAACCCTAACATTGCTGTAAATAAAAATTAATTTAAATCTCACTGAATTCATAGTTCCTTGTATAGCCTTTCCAAAATGCGTAGAAAACATAGCATAAAATAAGCATCACTGAAAAAAAAGGGGTGGTAAAGACGATGTCAAAAATTTCATCCACATGTTCTGACCTCCAAAAATGACCGAAATTGGGTCGTAGGCACTTGATATTTGACATGCAGTTGCGTATTGAGGAGAACATACTGATTCTACACCCAAATGGTGGCCCTGGCCCCTCAGTCACGCATGAACGATCGCTTTAAGTTTTTAGCAAGCAGTTTGTACAGCCTGTACCAGTAGTCAGAGGCACTTGATATTCGACATGCAGTTGCGTTTAGAGTAGTACATACCAATTCCATGCCCAGATGGTTGCCCTGGCCCCGTAGTCATGTATGAGCGATCACTTTTAAGTTTTTAGCAAGCAGTTTGTACAGCCTGTACCAGTAGTCCTAGCCACTTGATATTTGACATGCAGTCGCATCTTGAGGAGTACATATGGATTTCATGCCCATATTGTGGCCCTGGCCCCTCAGTCATGCATGAGTGACCACATAATTTTTGTTTAAAGGAAATTGTTAACACAGATGAAGAATTATATTTCATTTTTATGGCTGCTGCAGTAAATCAATGTGCAAATTTAAGGGATGCAAGGGGCGGGCGAGACATATCCTGTGTCCACAGTTTATTGGGTAGTATACATGCATATGACAGTCTGCTATTTTGCTTTTGGTAGTTACCCCAATTTCACTATAGCAAACATGTTAGGATTTTCTGATTTGAGTTTTTACATTATTTAGTGGCCAAGCAGGGACGGGTGAGACAGCAAATTTTTGCATTAGTCCCATTTATTAACAACTAGGTGTTTAATCAAATAATTACTAAACAAGTATTTATTGAATAATCATCTGAAACAGTACTTCTTGATGATTCAATCACAATTCAGTGACCAAAAACTAATTTTTATTTCTGATTGGCTTAGGTTATCTATTGTGATAAGTGGGTGGGGCATCTGTGTCTTATAGACACATTCTCTAGTTTTCTACTGTATATCTTTGGGTTCTTCAGGATGGATTGAATTATAACAAGATGTTTTACATGAAAATGCTCATAGATATTAAGATGACATTTTTTCTATTAGTAAGGTATCATCAGTATCGTAATCAGTTTATGTTTCATTGTGCTCCTTCATTTTTATGCCCCCGAGAATCGAAGATTTGGGGGGCATTTAGTTTTTGGTCTGTCTGTCTGTTTGTCTGTTTGTCTGTTTGTCCACAAAAAACTTTAACATTGGGTATATCTTTTGAATGGTAAGTGATAGGGCTCTCATATTTAGCATGTGTATTCCTTGTGGCAAGACCTTTCAAGACCTTACATGTGATGGACATTTTGAAAAAAATCATAAACTTTAACATTGGGTATATCTTTTGAATGGTAAGTGATATGGCTTTCATATTTTGCATGTGCATTTCTTGTGGCAAGACCTTTTAATTGGTACCAGAATAGTTGACATTGTGACCTTGACCTTGGCCTGTGAACAACTGCATAAAAATTTTAACATTGAGCATAACTTTTGAATGAAAAGTGATAGGGCTTTCATAGTTTTCATGTGTATTCCTTGTGGAGAGACCTTTCAGTTGGTACCAGAATATTTGACTTTGTGACCTTGACCATGGCATGTGACTGTCTTGTAAAATTTCACAAATTATATTTTGTTTTATTTTATATATATTTAGAAATTAACCTCGTTTACGATGAAATGTTTCTTGATATCTATAGAATTTTTTTTGTAAAAAAGATTTTTTAAATCATTCAGCATATTTTCTTCATTTATTCACTTTCGTTTTACAGGTATTTATATATGTATTATATCAGTGATGAGGGATGTTACTAGAAATATCTATTATTTCATTTCTTCCTTTTCGGTTTATTCCTCTGATTTTAGGGAACCAGTATTGATGATTCCTGGTGTAATCAAAGTACTGATAACACTGATAGACAGAACACAATGAGTTGACTATAAATGTTCCAAAAAGTGGGGGGGGGGGTTNATTTGGGTGACTTATGTGTTTGCATCAAATTGCAATCATCATTTGATGTGATTAAACTTTTCAGTTGATACCAGAATTTATTTTTACAAATTATTTTGTCAGAAGGACATTCATTGTTCAAAGATGCTAAATGTTTCTTCTTTACTTCTACTCAGGGGCATAAGTGTTTCACAAAACACATCTTGTTTTTTAAGTTTCACAAGGGTCTTTTAAAATCTCTGCTGTAAAAACAGCAATTGATTGTTAAAGGAGAGAGTTCAGAGATTTGCAGTCAACAAGACAAGACTTAAATTAACCAGTAAATATACTGTATGATATTATATTTTGTAACAGTTGACCTGGTTGCCCACGTCTTTGATGTTCTGAAGAATGATCTGAAGTCTGATGTATGTAAGGAATTATTCCTGTATTACCAGGCTACACCTGTGGTCTTGCAGTATCTCAAGCCAATTAATAAGGTAGGTATAAGTCTTAACATGCATTGTTCAGAATGCTAAACCTGTTATTGTTCATAAGCTTTCTTGAATGCTCAAGCTATGATCAAGTATTCATATACCATAAATGTTTAATGCCATCTCTAGAGTTACATTATATTACTGTAAATTCTGTAATTATTGTGTGACTTTATTATTGCAATTTCCAACCAAGCAAAAAGAATGTGAGAATTTCTGATGGTATGAAACAGAAAAATCTTTTAATGTAAAAACCATTTCTTGAAAATGGTTCAATCTAACCTACATATTCTGCTTGATTGACTTAAATTCAAGTTTTCATACAAGTTCATATTTCAGTTACCTGTACCTGGTAGGATCATTTAACCTTGCCTATGCAGGCATCTGATATTGTACATCAGCACCCAGGCCAAATTTGGTCAATTTGGCCTACATTTTCCACTTGATTGACTTACATTCAAGTTTTTAGGTGAGTTCGTGTATAGGTCACTGTACAAGGTAGGATCACCTAACCTTGCATGTACATGCATAGATGGTACATCAGCAACCAGGTGGGGATCACTTTGACCTATATTTTCAACTTCATTGACCTACATTCAGTTTCTCAGAAGAGTTCATATCTCAGTCACTGTACATTGTATTATCATCTAAACTTGAGCATGCATGCACCCCAGATAGTTCACCAGTCTCCAGTCCAGACAAAGCTGTGTAATTTTGATTGACTTAACAATCAATTTTACATCATAGTCCAGTTTTCAGTTACTGTAAGTTGTATATTATTGTAAACTGGCAAATGTATCCATCTATGATGTTATGGCAACATCAAGGCAAAGTAATGTTATTGTGACCATATGCCACAACAACACAAACTTATAATCGTTGATTACCTATGTTTTTTTTACATTATAAATTTCTGTTTTATTATTTCAATGACATTCCAGTCACTATTTTAGAACAATAAAATCATCACTTTAGTGGTTTTCAAATTTGCAGTACTAAAAGAAGAGCTATATATTCTAACTTAAGTACACTTACCTTTAAGATTGATATTCATATGACCTCAATGGTACTTGGAAAGTCAGATAAAATTTTAAGGACAACATTTTCTTGCAATTTTATTTTTTGTTTGTATAATACAACTGTCAACAGTATTTTGGCTAAATTGTGATATTCATGTTATTGATGGAGAAAGCCAGAATATCTGGAGAGAACCACTGACCATGGGCAGGTAAATGACCTACCTTGTCACATACTTTTGCAATTTGAGTGCTTTTTTTTGTTGTGTAGTAAGAGGGGCACAAACTCACAATGTAGAGATGATGGGCAACAGTGATTGTATAGATAAACTAACTTACTTTACCACTCTGCCCCCAAGGTTATTTACATAAGACTGTGTTATTTGACATACTTGACACAACACCACACTTTGAAATCACTCTGAACTTTGGGACACATTTTTATTATCCCCCGCCACGTAGTGGAAGGGGCATATAGATTTACCCTTGTCCGTCCGTCCCGATGTTAAGTTTTGCGTTTAGGTCCATATTTTGGTTACCTCTTGTAATATTTTAATAATATTACATCGGTACATGCACCTTGATTAGTACTACCAGATTTACTAACAATTAGGGATCCATGACCTACATTTCACACTTGAGTGACTTTTGTTAAATTTTGCATTTAGGTCCATTTCTTATCAACTACTCATCATACCACAATGATGTCTCATCAAATTAATCACCTTGATGAGTACTACCCAAATCATCAAGAATTAAGTGGCTTTGACCTATATTTTATTGTTAAATTTTGCGTTTAGGTCCATTTCTCATCAACTACTCATCATACCACAATGATGTCTCATAAAATTAATCACCTTGATGAGAACTACCCAAACCATCAAGAATTAAGTGGTTTTGACCTGTATTTTACGCTTGAGTGACTTTTGTTAAATCTTGCGTTTAGGTCTATTTCTCAACAACTAAACATGCTATCACAATCGTGTTGCATCATATAAATCACCTTGACAGATGCTATTCAAATCAAGGACAATTAAGTGTCTTTGACTTACATTTTATGCTTGAGTAACTTTTGGTAAAATTTGTGTTTTAAGGTCCATTTCTAAACAACCACACAACATATCATGATATTTCATGAAGAGACCCATCCTAATTGTTAGACAATATTTGGATTAGTGTCTATCCAAAGGATAGAATTCTATCCTATGTTACGACCCAGGTGACCAACCTCACGCAATCAAACATTAGTGACCATACCCATGCTAAAAGAATCCTTTTCAGGAAACCTCGTACACATCTTTCTGATCTCATAAAAAACTCTGACACTCGATAGTCTATTTTCATTGAATATTAATTTGATTGCCCGAACTTTTCAACACTTAAATGGTGCCCTAATTCGTTAATTAATCACAGAATGAATTTCCCATTCATAAAATTTTGTGTGTAGATGTATGAATATGGAAGACCGATGCCTTTATTTACATTTGTATGAATGGCGTAAACGTACTTCCCGTCAATGAAATGATGTGGCTGTTTTGAAATAAATCATAAAAGAACAATGCATTGGAAATAAAAATCAAATTCATTAGCCGTCGAGAACAACAGTCCATTATTTACAATCTACGGAAATGCTTACATTTCTAGTTATCAATGAATGGAAAAGTACGGCTGTTCCACGTTGGCTGTTCCATTATACTTGTTGCGATTGTCATTTTGCAGTGTCTTCTCCGAGGTCGTTGTTTGGTATACATGTAATGGCCGACTCAAAACAAAATACTGAAGAAGTCATACACCGGTAAAAACAAAGTATTACCTGGAAGTTGTCAATGTGCATATTCCAAAACAGACGATATTTTGCTACGATCGGGGTTGGAATTGACTTAATTCGAAATAGGATCAGGCAGGGGTTGATTGCCGTTCGTCCAACAATGTTCAGTCCGGGGTGTTTCGTGTTAATTGCCTTTGATCAGAGTTTGGTCAATGTCATTTGAGTATTTACAATGCATAACAGTCATTTTTCAATTGCATGAGAATGTATATCATAGCGCGAATTGAGATGCATTGTTGCACAAAGAACTTGGCACAGATCATCGTTTTCATGTCTTTGTGTGTTTCTTGGGCGAATTATTATCTCCAAAAAGAGCAGGGTATTGCTGCTCAGGTCTTGTCAGCTTTTGCGTCTTGTCAGCATTCGCAAACCTTTCATTCAGGTCTCTTCTTTAGAATTAAATTTCAAACTGTACTTGATCAAGATGGTGCTGTCATTGTTTAGTTTATGTTGAGTGTACAGCAGGGAACCCATAATATGTAATAGGTTTCTGGTATAAAATCAAAATTCTTTGAATATTTGTCTCTAATGGTTTGATTGCCATTGATTGGCTGGTGTGATCAAATGAAGATAGCCACCAGTAAATACTTGCTGACTGTCAGAAAGGCATGTTCTTGATGAGCAAAACATGGTTTTTGTACCTTTCTTGGTTTTGATATCATCATTATAATTAGACCCATAGTAAAAAATGAGTAAGTATGCACAACATAGACAGGCAATTATTCATATCATACACGGAGAGTGTACATAAAATATCAATAGATTAGATAATGATCATTGCCATCATAGACACTAATCCACCAGTCCCTTTGGGACTTTGATTTCTTTGACTTTGACCGACATTTTACACATGAATGACTTTGTTAAATTTTTGGAATGACTTTGTTAAATTTTTGCAATAGGTCCATATATTAACAACTAGGTGTTAAATCAAATAAATCATATAAGTTCTCTACTGCAATAAATTTTACGGAAGGGCATTCGTGTCTTATAGACACATTCTCTAGTTCTATTTAAAAGAACATATGCACTAAAATTGTTTTCACATTACACATCCTGTGGAAGTACTTTTATTCATGGACATCAATTTTTGTGGATTTCATTAGTATCATTATTTCTTGGGTACTTATATTTCATGGTTTCAAATTTTATGCATTTAGTACTCTTAAGGAAAAATGTACTTAGTTGGGAACTTAATTTTGTTGTTTTAGCGAACCATGAAATCCTCGAAAATTGGAACCCCACAAACGATATTACTTGAACAGTATATGCATTTTATCTTTTTAAGGCATTCATGGGAGCTGCTATGGACATTTTTCTACAGATGTCAGCTGATACACCATTTCAGACTCCATTCCTAGAGAGTTGTGGTAATGAACAGTGGTTTAGAACTGTTGCCATGGTGCTAAGAGCTCCTACCCAAGACAATAAACTGCTGGAGAAACTCAGTATTATTCTTCAAAAACTTTCTAAATATAAGTAAGTTTTCCTTATGCAATTCCCATATTACAGGACTGGGTTGTACAAAAGTTAATAGACTATTAAATATTTAATAGTCTATTAAGCTTTAACATTTCCTACTAATTTAATAGACTATTAACTTTTAATAGTCTATTAAGTTTTAATTGAGCTTTGTGCAACCCAGTCCAGATTTTTAAATTACTAATTGATCATCCCTGCATAATGCTTACAATATTATCCTATAGATAGGTCAAGTATGTAGAGTTGTCACACACTTCAGATTAATGTGTATATTTTTAAGGCATATTTATTACGTGCTTATGATTTGAATTGTCAATTGTCACACTAAAAGTATGATTTTGAAAAAAGTAAGGGACAATTTAAATCATAATACAAGTATAAAACATTTTACAGCCAGCTCCTAGAATTCTAATCTCTGAAACACAGGAGCATAGTTCTTCCTACGTCAGATTGTCACCTCTGCCACACTGTTTCCTCCATATTGGATTTTCCACACTATTTTCACAGTGATGTCTTATACATCCTTGCGTATTTCTCACTGTGACATCATATAAATTGGCCATTTTGAGAGGAATTTCTTGTCGATGTGTCAGATGTGTACTCATTGAGTTCGGATATCCTCTAAACCAACATTATTTCGCAATCCATTACTTAGGGTTAATTTTTGTGGAATTTATTTTTGCAATCATTGACTTATCTACTTTGATAAATAACATGGGAAGACAATTTTGTGAAGATATGATTTTGTGGTATTTTTCTTTCGTGTGAATTTGATGAAATAAGCCTTTCATGAATAAAGCTGGTATGTAAAAAGTCTTTGAAATTGAAAAATAAGAGTATATGCCCCTTTCAAGATATCCCATTCATAATTACTGTTGAGAATGAGGACTTAGGCAGCTTTAATGTGTCATGCATTGATTTTCAAATGAATTTTTTAGCTTTCGGGACGAATGTCCGGAGAGCTATTGTCATACCCCCGGCGTTGGCGTCGACGTCATCAAAACTTTAACCTGGCTTGTGGAATTGAGACCTGAATAGCTAGGATGTTGATATTTGGTATGTGACTTCCTTGTGATGAGAGCTTTCTTCTGGTACTATACTTGTAGACATTTTGACCTTGACCTTGCCCTTAGTGCAATTTTTAAAAACTTTAACCTTGCCTCTAGAAGGTAGGCTTTTAGTGGTAGGGTGTTCATATTTGGTATGTAACTTCCTAATGATGAGAGCTTTCTTCTGGTACCATACTTGTAGACATTTTGACCTTGACCTTGCCCTAAAGGCAATTTTCAAAAAACTTTAACCTTGCCTCTAAAAGGTAGGCTTTTATTGGTAGGGTGTTTATATTTGGTATGTAACTTCCTTATGATGAGTGCTTTCTAGTGGTACCATATTTGTAGACATTTTGACCTTGACCTTGCCCTGAAGGCAATTTTCAAAAAACTTGAACCTTGCCTCTAAAAGGTAGGCTTTTATTGGTAGGGTGTTTATATTTGGTATGTGACATTCCTTATGATAAGAGCTTTCTTCTGGTACCACACTTGTTGACATTTTGACCTTGACCTTGCACTGAGGGCAATTTTTAAAAAAACTTTACCCTTGCCTATAGAAGGTAGGCTTTTAGTGGTAGGGTGTTCATATTTGGTATGTAACTTCATTATGATGAGTGCTTTCTAGTGGTACCATACTTGTAGACATTTTGACCTTGACCTTGCCCTGAGGACAATTTTTGAAAAACTTTAACCTTGCCTCTAGAAGGTAGGCTTTTAGTTGAAAGGTGTTTATATTTGGTATTTGACTTCCTTAAGATAAGAGCTTTCTTCTGGTACCATCCTTGTAGACATTTTGACCTTGACCTTGCACTGAGGGCAATTTAAAAAAAAAATTACCCTTGCCTATAGAAGGTAGGCTTTTAGTGGTAGGGTGTTTATATTTAGAATGTAACTTCCTTATGATGAGTGCTTTCTTGTGTTACCATATTTGTGGACATTTTGACCTTGACCTTGCCCTGAGGGCAATTTTTAAAAAAAACTTTAACCTTGCCTCTAGAAGGTAGGCTTTTAGTTGTAGGATGTTCATATTTGGTATGTGACTTCCTCATGATGAGAGCTTTCTTCTGGTACCATACTGTAGACATTTTGACCTTGACCTTGCCCAGAGGGCAATTTGTAAAAAACTTTAACCTTGCCTCTAGAAGGTTGGCCTTTAGTGGTAGGGTGTTTATATTTTGTATGTAACTTCCTTACGGTGAGAGCTTTCTTGTGGTACCATACTTGTAGACATTTTGACCTTGACCTTGCCCTGAGGGCAATTTTTTAAAAACTTTAGAACTTTGCTTCTACAATTAAGTTGTTTAGTGGTGGGGTCTTCATATTTGGTATGTGACATTCTTTTGATTAGAGCTTTCTATTACCTTCGAATTTATTGTGCATTGAGGTTACTGGAATCCCCGGCGAGCTATGTTGTCTTCTGACAACTCTTGTTACAGAAAAAATATACTTCTCATTTATTGTCATGATTGGAAACTGAATGAAGGAAAGATAAAATTTTAAGAAAGTGTGGCAACATGCTAAGTAGAGCTTTACATATGTCCACAGATAAAAAAATTATTTCATATGGTATAACCCCATTCAACTTATTAATTTGATATATATATTTTTCAGATCTAACAAGAAATTCTTTGATGTGTACACAATTGTTGGAATAATCCAGGAGTTATTACGAGGTTGTTCATCTGACCATGCATTTCTGGCGCTGAACCTGAAATCTATCTTATTTAACTTGTCATCATCTGGTGTAACTCCAACATAGTATAAAATAATCTATGTGTACTTGTGTCTGTGATATTGTGAAAATGTGTGTCGGATCGTGTTTCTGACTTGTCAATGTCTCATGTATCATTATTACATGTATACTTTATCTGTGATACTAGACATTTTTAATATGGGATCGAAAAATCTCATTGAACTTAATCAACATCCACTTATGATTTTATGTTATTGCTTTAGATTTAGATTAGGAAATTACTTAAATGTATTGACAAAATTAGTAAGAAATGAAATGCCTTCTTTTTGTGAAGCAGGTAGATTATGCTGTAATAAAGTCAACAAAAGAACTGTTTTGTATCTCCATTTCAAAGACACTTTCAGCATTTTTTGGTTGAGAAATTCTATGGAATGCACCTGAAAATGGCTTTATCCTGAATAATTTAGGCGTAAAAATATTGCACATTGTAAACATCTAATTAGAGTAATGTGTTATTATACATAAATCTTACATTTAGTTTTAACAAGAGGCTCTCAAGAGCCTGTATCGCTCACCTGGACCATGGCCAATACAAAACTTGAAATCAACTTATATGTTAAAGGGTCTCATTTTCAAACTTTGTAACTAAACATTCATGTTATATGATCCAACTTTAATTTAACTATTTTCCCTATTGCATGCCATCTTGGATAAGGGATGGATCTGCAGGACACAATTTTAATGAAAATTAAGTATTGTGCCAAAGTTTATTTCCAACTGGCCAAAAAGAAGATCTTTGAATGTACTCCTATATTAAACTTTGTTTCCCATTGGTAGCCAATTTGCATAAGGTGCAGACTTGAAGGACATCTGTTTTGAAGGGGACCATCTAAGATACATTGTCACTAGCCAAGTTGTTTCAGATAAAAAATTCTTTGTAAGCTCTTTCCATACAGTCGAGTAATAAATTAAGTTTCCTGCAGATGGCCATGTTGGATGACATTTAGGCATAAAAGTCACAATACATATATATTATAGTCAGCTCCTCATAAGCATCATTAATGCCAAGTTCCGTTCAAATCCATTCAGGTTAATTTCATCAACTGCTCACTAATGGCTTTATTTACTAATATTTTTAACATTAAGCAGTCTATGAAGCTGATAAACTACTTCAACATACATGTCAGCAGAGGTCATAGTGATTCACCACTAAAGTCCCAGTAATATACACAATATGTTTATATAGGAAAATCATTATGACATGAAATAAGGTAAAGATTAAGAAAGTATTTTTGCAAAAAATTGCAGAAATTTGCACAAAAACACTGTTTTTGCTCTTAATTATGGAAGCAATAATTTTTTTAATGAAGTGATAGTAGGGAATTTCTCTAAAGCTTAAAAGAGAAAAGTTAACCAAAGAAGATTTGAACACAGAATTTAAAGGGAAATAACCAATTACCATATGGCATTGGGAAAAAAAAATGGTGAAAAACGGCCAATAAATCATACACAGGCCTTTGGATTTTCTTCAAAATTTCAGAGTATGTAGATCTTGATATGCTGAACATTTTTTTAATTTACACTTCACCTCTATCTGTTACAGTTTTTATACGACCGCAAAAATTTTTGCGGCCGTATAATGGTATGGTGCTGTCATCGTCGTCGTCGTCATCGTCGTTGTCGTCGTCGTCGTTGTCTGTAGACACTTTTGTTTTTGGTCAATAACTTTAGTTTCAGTTGACCAATCCTTATGAAATTTTAACACAATGTTCCTTGGCATAAAAGGAAGGCTTGGCTAAGTTTTGGTCATTGTGGCCCCACCCGTTTTTAAAATAGGGGCCAAAAAGGGTTAAATTTGATGTTTTCGTATATTTGACTGTAGAATCTTTATTATTTATCGGATTTTGATGGGGTTTCTTTCAGTGTCCTCCTGAGGAAATTTCCAATCAGTAGTATGGCAACGGATTGCACGTGGCATGTACCGTTCACGAGATAAATGGGGCCCAAAAGGGGCAAAATTTCAAAAATTTTAATTTTTTTATTATTAGTCCGATTTTGATGCAGTTTTTTGCATTTGATTCGTTATGAAAAATTAACATAGCGCTGCACCATTAGATTTTTGATAACTTGTTTCTTTTCCAAGCTATGAGGGGCCCAACGGGGCAAAATTGCAAACATGCAGAATACCTAAAATTTCTATTTTTCATCCGATTTCAATGGGATTTTTTTCTTTAGATTCCTCACATTGTAGGCTTTCAGTAGTATGTCAACAGATTTGGTGCAGCTCTTACCGTTTCCGAGGTATTAGGGGTCAAAGGGGCCAATATTGCAATTTTTAGAAATATGTAAAATCTTTATTTTACATCAGATTTTGATGGGATTTTTTCTTTGGATTCCTCTCAATGCAAGCTTTCAGAAGTATGTAAA
>MJUU01047988.1:55030-72045 GCA_002080025.1 Modiolus philippinarum | reverse complement strand
AGGGAAAGGTGAAGGTCAAAATGTCTACAAATATGGTACCACTAGAAAGCTCCCATCATAAGGAAGTTACATACCAAATATATACACCCTAACACTAAAAGCCTACCTTTTAGAGGCAAGGATAAAGTTTTTCAAAAATTGCCCTCAGGGCAAGGTCAAGGTCAAAATGTCTACAAGTATGGTACCACTAGAAACCTCTCATCATAAGGAAGTTACACACCAAATATAAACAACCTACCACTGAAAGCCTACCTTCTAGAGGCAAGGTTAAAGTTTTTTAAAAATTGCCCTCAGGGTAAGGTCAAGGTCAAAATGTCTACAAATATGGTACCAGAAGAAAGCTCTCATCACAAGGAAGTCACATACCAAATATCAACATCCTAGCTCTTCAGGTTTCAATTCCACAAGCCAGGTTAAAGTTTTGCAGACGCCGACGACGCCGGGGGTATGACAATAGCTCTCCGGACATTCGTCCCGGCCAGCTAAAAATCAGTGAAGGCATTCTTGAGTTATCGTACGACATAGAGTTAATTCTCAAAATATGCACTTTTTCATATAAAAACGAAGTTTTTCCCCCAAAAATCATTTTCCGATTTTCCTCAAAAACCAAAGGGAGCTTCCTTTAGTCAAGTTGAACTTTGAGTATAATCATAAAAATCAGTGAAGGCATTCTTGAGTTATCGTACGACATAGAGTTAATTCTCAAAATATGCACTTTTTCATATAAAAACGAAGTTTTTTCCCAAAAATCATTTTCCGATTTTCCTCAAAAACGAAAGGGTGCTTCCTTTAGTCAAGTTGAACTTTGAGTAAAAAAATCATAAAAATCAGTGAAGGCATTCTTGAGTTATCGTACGACATAGAAAACGCTAATGGACAGACAGACAGACGGACAGACAGACAGACAGACGGACGGACAGGCTGATTACTATAGGGCGCCGCCATTTCATGGCGGGGCCCTAATTATATTGGGTCCAGGACATTTTGCACTGAAATAATATTGGGTCAAGGACATTTTGCACTGCAATCATATTGGGTCAAGGACATTTTACGCTCAATTACATAGTAATCCACATTTTACACTGAATCATATTGGGTTGAGGGCAGTTTACATTGAATCAAAGGTCATGGGCATTTTACACTGAATCAATGATCATGGACATTTTACACTGAATCTTATTGGGCTTAGGACATTTTACACTGAGTCAAAGGTCATGGACATTTTACACTGAGTACATTTTACATTGAAATAATATTTCAAGAACCTGTCACACTGATAACATGTGCTAGGAACAACAAGGACAAAAATCGTTTATACATCAATTGGAACTTGATCAGTGATATTGTATATCAGGGAAAATGTGATAAAAAATAATATTTTGAGAACATATATCAAGAAGTCATTTGCGAAAGACAAATAATCCTGACACTAAATGTCAAGGACAAATAATCATGATATCATTTGTCAAGGACAACTAATACTGAAATCTTATGTAAGGGACAACTAATACTGAAATCTTATGTCAAGGACAAATAATTCTAATATAATATACCAGGTAGGGCAAATAATCCTGATATAATATGTCAAGGACAAACAATTCTGATATCATATGTCAGGACAAATAACCCTGATATCAGATGTCAAGGACAAATAAGCCTGATATCATATGTTAAGGACAAATAATTCTGATATCATATGTCAAGGACAAATAATCCTGACATCAAATGTCAAGGAAAAAAATAATCCTGATATCATTTAATACTGAAATAATGTATACATGTATAAAGGGACTACCAATGAGCCAACTGTTAATTTGTGATAAGGAGCATAGTATCAACATGGGACATATGTTTTATGTTTGACTTATTTGGTATAAATGTAGCTACAAATTGTTGACACAACATACCCCCATGCACCCTTTTCTGTCACTAACAAGCCTTTATTAGCTCATATAAATATCTTATTCCATAGCACTTGTTCTTAAACAAGGCGTCTTGTATATATATATAAAATTGCTCTTCAAATTTAGCTTCTTTCAAGTGTGTCAGAACTATTAACTAATAGATAGCTACTATCAGGTGTACTATTGATTATAATGTAATAAGCAGGTGTCCCATTAATACACCTGTACATGTATTAACTCATTAACAAATCAGCATAAAGTACTATTAAACTGAACATGCTCCAAATATGCCACCAAACAATGCTTGGAATGGCATGTAATAAGAATATCTTTTCTCTAATGATATCCTGTTAACCAACCAAACTTCCACATTTCATTAGTAAATGACAATTATTTTTCTATTAATTATGACAGAAAATGTAACAGACATGGATGGAATTATTATTATTAGATACATATTATGTTTTTATAACATAACTAGGTCAAGACTTCCATGTGGTAGGTTCAGTGTGATTTTTGCTATATAGGACTATAACAAAAAAATTTCTGCATATAATTTATTTATTCCGAGAAGAATAACTATTGCAGCTACAAAATGGAAGATCTTATAATGCCAGTGTAGTAGTGCCAGACTTTTGATAAGGGTTCAAAACTTCAGCACTGGAAACTACTTAAAACAGGATTCAAAAATGTTTGTAGTGCAAATTCAAACCATTAATACCATATCACTCTGACTTATGAACAGGGTTTAAACTCTAATACTATGATTTTTTGAAGACTTCTGAACAGGGATAAAAACTCCAAGCAGGGCCAAAACTTCAAAAGACACCTTTTAAACATACATTTGAGTACCTGAACTGCTCAAACTGAAGGATTGCAGATTCTGAACACACAGTTCCAAACTATAGTGTGGTATTGCTTCATCTGCAATGCAGAGTTCCAAAATTCACTATAATATTGTGATTTTTTTCTGCAGACTTTTGAATAGGATTGATATTGCCAGACCAATACTGCAGACATTTGAACTGGAATCCAACTGGTTGACTCTATAATATGCAGACTATTGTACTTGACTCTTAACTGACTGACATTTAAACTTCGGATTCAAACTGCTTGACTTGCATTGTTGACTTTTGAACTGGATTCAAATAGGAAGACTTGCACTGCAGACTTTTGAACTGGACTCCGACTGGTTGACTCTATAATATGCAGACTATTGTACTTAACTCTAACTGCCTGACATTTAAACCAGTTTTAAATTGGTCGACTTGCATTGTTGACTTCTGAACTGGATTCAAATAGCTAGACTTGCATTGCAGACTTTTGAACTGGGTTCATACTGCAGACTTTTGAACTGAGTTCATATTGCTTGACTCTGACTGCAGACTTTTGAACTGAGTTCATATTGCCATTATTGCTTGACTTTGACTGCAGACTTTTGAACTGAGTTCATATTGCTTGACTTTTTGACTACAGACTTTAGAACTGTGGTCATACTGCTTGACTTTGACTGGAGACTTTTTAACTGAATTCATATTGCACGACTTTGACTACAGTAAAACCTCTCATCAATTCTACAACGCCCAGCCAGTTCTCGATCGGCATTATAAAAGGGGAAAGCCATAGATAGAGGAGATAAAGGGTAAGGGCACAGAGATATGCATGAAAGTAAAGGCATATTTTGAAAAATGGACTTTCAAACACTGCAGCATTAAGTGATGTTGCAATTGAAATAAAAGGGGATAATACATCATGGTTTTACTGTGCTGTGTTCTGAAATTTGGAAATTCCTTTGAAATTCCATTTAGATTCAATTGACAAAATCATCAGAAATTCTTTAAGGCAAATCCTTGATCAGAAAATAAAAAATAGTAATGGTATATTACATGATACCCCGCCACGTTTCACACAATTTCTAAATCAAAAGGGGCATAACTCCAGTACTATGTGTACCACTGAACAAAAAAATTATACTTGATCTGATTTTTGTGGTAAACAACTTACATACTAAGTTTGAAGAACTTGTGTTATTTCGTTCATAAGTTATCAGTGGGAAACCCTAATATTAGCAAAATTTCAAAGTTTCAAGGGGCATAACTCCAGAACCCCTTAGACCTCTGAACCCAAAATTGAACTTGACCTGAGTTTTTGGTAAACAACTAGCATACCAAGTTTGAAGACCTTGTGTTATTTCGTTCACAAGTTATCAGTTGGAAACCTTCGGGGACAGAAGGACGGACAGACGGATGGACACACGACTCAGGGTATCACATAATACCTTGCCACTTTGTGTGGCGGGGTATAAAAAGGATGTCAATCTCCATCCTATAAGAAAAGTTACAAAGTGTAGGATTGCATTAAATATAGTTTTTATTTATTCATATAAATTTATCAAAATTCAAAAATCTCACATCACAATTATCTATACCTTCTGAATCTGTAAAAGAAAAATCGACATCGATGGTTTAAAACATATATACAAATGGTACTCTTGGGGTCTGGATGAACGTAAGCAAAAGTTAAACAATATCTTACCCAAATTTGAAGTTAATCTCACTAATGTAGATACTAATAACACAAGATAAAATCAATAAGACAGAGAATGGTACAGGGGTCAGCTAACAATATTATAATGTTGTTCTTCTAAGCAATAATCACACAAACGATTGATACTGATTGTGTTATAAACAAATCGACATTTAAGGAATTTTCTGTCAATAAGGTTTTTTACCATAAAAAATTGATGGGTGTTCCACAGAATACATGTCGCCTGCACCACAAATGAGCCATTTTTTGGCTCAATGAACCTTTCATAATTAATTGAAAATTATAAATATAAGGTATACTGAACTTGATCATGTGAAGAAGATAAAACAAGAGCTGTGGCCGAAAGGCATCCAGATACAATGTGTATACCCCTCATTGAACCCTTAATAAATGTAGCATGTGCAAATGTAGATAGGTGTGGACACAATATGAGTATGGGCACTATGATATGATCCTCAAAATATATCTTTTTGCAAAGATTTCCGTGAAAATATTTTATCAAAATCCAAAAAAAATAAAATCACCCATTTTGGCCATTCTTTTTGGCCTCCTTGACATTTTACACAAAAATCATTAGGGTTACAGAAATTAATTCTTTGCAGCATTTTGAAATAGAATTCTCAAGAGGATGACAATGATGAAAGGGTTTCTCTCCCATAGCTATATTTCATAATATTATTAATTTGATATCGTTTGAGGAATTTGATTAGTGGAGAACTGATCACCACATGACCCACTCTATTTTTAGAGATTGACTAGAACACAGTATATCAAAAAGTTATATTGCATGTTACAAAAAATAGAAATGCATATCGCATGTTTCTATGAATGTTTATAATTTTGTTTAATTTATTTTATGTATTTTTCAAAAATCAATTACATGTACATATGCATTGTAATTATATTTTAGTGCTAATTAACTTTGTGATATATATTAATTTTTGAAATATTTCCACAATATCTTGAATTTGATAATTTAGACAAAAGATAAAAATGTCTTTTTCAGTGTTCATGTAAATTAATAATATAATAATTGTAGTCTGTGTATGAGGTTGATACGATGTTATATTGACCTGCAAAAGCATATCGACCTCAGATTTCATCCTCGGTCGATATGCTTTTGCCAGGTTGATATAATATCGCATCGACCTCATACACAGACTATAATTGTATAATATCTACCCTTTGAATTGTTTCTTTGAAAAATTGTCCAAGTCATAAAATATTTGCAAAAGGAATCATTGAAAAGTCAAAATCAAATTATCTCCCCTTCACAGTGTCAGACAGTTATTAAATACCTTCATGTACATCACCATATTGTACATCCTTTGTATAAAGTTTCATCGAAATCCTTCGAACTGAAATTATGAGGTATTCTATGCAGACTGAATCAGTTAAAAGTTGAAGTCGAATTATTCCCCCTCCCAAGCTCCAGACAATAATTATATTCCTTCATGCACATCCCCATATAGTATAATTCCTTTATGGAAAGTTTCATCAAAACAATCAAAATCAACAACAATTATGAAGGAGTGTTTCAGATTATTAAATGAGATAACCCCTTATATCAGTAAAATGACAATTTAGTTTAGTGTGCACAACTAATTAACATCATAATCTGAAAGTTTTGTTGGACTCTCATATATAGTTTTGAAGGAGTTGCAAATTTGGTAAGACTCTGATTTTGTTTTGAAGGAAAACAATGAATAAACAAATGAGCTATTTCTGCTCAATGACCCTCTAAAATCTGTTAAATAAAAATTCTTTGTATCTGATGCACAATTTAATCAGGTGATCATATTTCACAAGTGACTGATAGTTTTGTGGCAGTTGCAGATTAACAAACTTAATTAACAAATGAGATCCATCAAATCAATAAAAGAAAATGTGTCCATAGGACATGTATGATCCCACCAGATAGATATTGGCAAACAAGTCAAGTAGATGAATAACAGAATACTGAAGTTACAGTGAATTTAGCTTCTGCATATGCATATTTCGACAACTTTTGTCTCTCCAGTGCAGGTCAAATCAAAACATTTGGAAATCCATAAACCAAAATATATGTAAAAGCTGATAAAGAACAAATTACCAATTAAGCCAAAATCAGATGAGTGACAGACCTGAAAAGGGGACATACAGTACAGCTCATCATCCCAAAGCTACAGACCAAATATCAAATCATTATTGCATACAAAAGCTGAGCAATCCTGAAGAAAATTTTGGGACATAGGTACATACGAACAGGCAAGGGTAAAACTTAATGACCCGTTTCCTAACAGCAGAGGCATAAAAATCTTATGGATAAAGATGCACAACTAGATCAGGCAAACAACATATTGAAAAAGTTTTGTTGAAATATGCCTTACAATTTTAAAGGTATTGCACATTTGGAAACCAAATTAACATATGAGCCCTGTTGGCTCAGAAATACTCTAAAATAAGTAAAATCAGAATTTTTAATATCATGTCACAACTAGACTAGGTGAACATTATATATCCTGCTGGTTTGGTTGAAAAAAAATAACTATTATGGACCATAATCAGTTAGCATGCATTATATTATCATGGTGTTAAGAACCCTAAATACACAGTATGGAAACAACACCGGATATTGGTACCAGGACTGGTACCATCAATGGAGAAAAGCATTGAACTGTTACTGTACAGTAAACTTGGAACTAACTAAGCTTGTACCAAGTTTACTGAATGATTACACTTCAATGCTTTTCTCCATTAATGGTACCAGTTCTAGGTATCAATATTCGATGCTGTTCCCATATGGTGTATTAAGGTCTCCCTTTCTGAAATGTTAAAAGCCACAATGAACATTTATTACTTTGTATATTGTTACTCAATTAAAGTGTGTTACTCAAAATAGAGAACTCAGACTTAGTGTATCAAAGATTTTGAATAAAGAGTTAAAAGTTATAAAGCAGTAAGGAAAAGTCAATTGTCATAGCAAGAGTTCAGAAACAGCAAAAATAAATTATATATTGTAATAAGACATACAAAATTACTAAATACCTGTTTCTACGGATACATCAGAAAGATTGTCCATAAGTACCGAGGTCTGCATGCTTAATAAACTACAAAGACATTTTATTCCATAATTTATAAATATGAGAAACAATTTGACGAACAGCAGATGGCCAATAACACTATGTTCAGAATTCTATATTAGATCAAATATTTATTCTGGTAAAAATCATTGTTTTATGGGAAGGCACAGGCAAAAAATTGACCAAATATTTTTTTCTTGGGAATAAAACTTCTGAAAAATCTCACTCTGTAATATAATTGATTTCTATTCCAATAATTCTTTAAACATGAGTTATGAAATATATTGTATTGTGTTCTAATTTGAAAATTTGCACTACTTATCATTGATTATTGCATGGGAACTTACCATTTGAAAATACAATATAGAAAAAGTCTTTTTTTGTAAATCAATTATTTAAGTTTCAAGACAAATTATAGATTGAAAAATGATATTAATATCATTTACACAACTTCTCAAATTTTCAAACTATAAATAGTTGGAACATATACTAGTATATAAGATGTCTTAAATTTATTTTTAGTTGGTAAATCTCCTGGATTTATGTAATTTTATAATTGTAAAGGGCTAATGGGACATACCCAATATTAGAACTTGGGGATATGTCAAAAGGTAAAAATGACTCAAAAATAGGAATACTTGACCAGATTTGCAAAGTAAAGTGAGAACATGGCCGTCAGTCAAAAAAGAATAATCAAAAGACAATGACAACATTGGAAACACCATGAAACAAAGACAACACATATTTTGTACGACACAAAAGAAAATTGGAGATATCTAGTATATCCTTCAAGATCAAGTGGATTACGATATTTCTCCAGTTTGAGATAGTTATAAATTTGTAATTTTCAACATGCGAGCTTTAGCGAGCATGTTAAAATCAGAAATTGAACTATCAAGAATGGAGAAATATCGTAGTCCACAAGCAAATGGAAGGATATATTGTTTCTCCAATGACTTTTACTGTGTTTCAGGTGCAGATTCAATGGTTCAGAACAGTTGTCAATGTTGGCCACGCTATCTGAAAGCCTAGTAACTATGACCTCACAAAAGACTTTATGAATGAAATGAAATGTTGCTGGAAACATCATGCAGAAATTATGTGTGGATTAAAAATAATACGTATTTTTAACCAACTGGGTTAACACGCTAAGAATTGGAGAAACATACAGATGAACTATATGGACCCGAATTGAAACCATGGGTGAGATCAGGTGCAAAGGTAGAGTACCATTTCCTGTTTCTTAACTATGTTGAACATGTCATTCCAGTAGTAAAGTGAACTCAAGGTAGAATCTGTGAGATACTGATGAGACCATGATCCAAGAATTGTGACATATTAGATCTTCAAAAGTTACCAATTTACCCCAAAAATACTAAGTTTCAACATGTTCAAGTGAAAAAACAATTTGCACTTATTTCATGATATGCAGAACCCTAATTTACATCAGATACAAGCCTATTTATCTATGCTACCCCAAACCACTATCCCTTAGTCTCAGATACTTCTATCTATTTGTATAAAAATTTATCAACTAAAAACAGAGAAGGAATTTCTATAGTGTAAAATATTATCATGGTTTTCCATGTTCTGAAGATTGTCTCTCCTCTAGGTACCTAATTAAATTCCATAGTGTCTTATCTCTGTCAAGTCCTACCATACACTGAACACCATAGATAGCTATAGTAAATCAGCTTTGACAAATATCTGACCAGACTTTAGCCAGATGTTTTGCTATCTGTGCTAGGCTTTGGTGATTAATTATAATTTCTCTGAAAAAAAATCCAGTTGATTTAATAACAAGCTTTAGCATCATCTGGAAATTTCCAATATAATTAATAAAGGTCATGCTAATATTCTTGTTTGTGGTTAAAAAATGAGAAAATGTTTTTTATTTGATTTGAAATTTTATCTGTTATTTGGGGGGGATCAAATTTTACAAAAGATTTATCAAATATCAAAATATTTTGTGCTTCTGATTAATGACAGCCATAAATGGCTGTATCTGAATGCAGATTTATTTTATCCCGTAATACTATTTGTCTCTATGGAATGATGAAGCCATGTCAGTTCACATGTAAACATGATCTTCTGAGGGTAATTAAATAAAGGATCATGCAAACATGTCATTCAATAATTATTTTGAAGTTGTAATTCATGTATTTTCATCGAGTAAAACAAACTTTTCCTCATTTATTCTCTTTTCTTGCTGGTTAGGTGCAATAAAAACTCTTGACAAAATGTGAAGAAAATTAGAAAAAAAAAATTTTGTCCTCGGAATACTTTGGAAAAATCAATCCTTTTCCCCTAAGTTTTTACAAGGAGCTGAAAATTCTTCCACATTCAAAACTTATTCAATCAACCCAAAATACTTTTTAAGAGTTAGTCCCCATCACAGAAGCAAAGAAAAAAATACAAAAACTGATTCCTAACAATAGAGAGGTGTTTCTCTGCATTGCTATGCTTTTAATGAAATCCTGGGATCTACATGACAATGTTTTGTTTGAATTCTGAAATGCCATGTTCTATTTTGTGTAATCTCTGTATTTTCATGATTTTGTGTTATCTCTGAATTTCCATGTTTTTTGTGTAAAACTGAATTGCAGCAGATTTTGTTTAATACCTGTTTTGCCATGGGTTTTGCTCAATCTCAGAATTGCCATGTTTTGAGTAATCTCTGAAATGCCAAGATTTCGTGAAATGTCTGAATTGCCATGTCTTTGCCTATTCTCTTTATTGCAATGTTTTCTGTATTCTCTTTATATTTCCTGTATTTGTGTAATCTTTGTATAAATGCCATGTTTTTTAATCTATGTATTTCCATGGGTTTTGTTTGAAATCTAAAATGCTTTATTTACCAAAATCCCACCATTCAAATTTTAACTTTTTGGTTATAAATCTGAATTGCCATGTTTTGTGTAATCTCTTGATAGCCATGTTTTGTGTAATTTTTGTATTGCCATGTTTTGAGTAATCTCTGAATTGCCATGTTTTTGTGTAATCTCTGCATTGGCATGTTATGTGTAATCTCTGCATTGTCATACTATTTTGCAATCTCTGTATTGCCATGTTATGTGTAATCTCTGTATTGCCTTGTTATGTGTAATCTCTACATTGTCATGCTTTTGGTGCTATCTCTGTATTACCATGTTTTGTGTAATCTCTTTATCGCCATGTTTTGTGCAATATCTGTATTGCAATGTCTTTGTGCAATCTCTGTTTTTCCATGTTTTTGTGTAATCTTTGTATTGCCATATTTGCTGTAAACTCTGCATTACTATGTCTTTGTGCAATCTCTGTGTTGCCATTTTTTGTGCAATCTTTGTATTGCCATGTTTTGTGTAATCTCTGTATAGCCATGTTTTGTAAAATCTATGAATTGTTATGTTTTTGTGTATAATCTGTGATTTGCATTTTTTTTAATTTCATCTCTGTATTGTCATATTTTTATGTAATCTGTGAATTGTCATGTTTTTGTGTAATTTCTGTATTGCCATGTTATGTGTAATCTGTGTTTTGCCATGTTTTTGTGTAATATCTGTATTTAACTAAGTCTTTGTGCAATCTTTTTGTGTAATCTCTGTATTGCCATGTTTTTGTAAAATCTCTGTATTGCCATGTTTTGTATAATCTCTGTATTGCCATGTTTTTTTTTGTAATCTCTGTATTGCTATGTCTTTGTGCATTCTCTGTGTTGCTATGTTTTTGTGTAATCTTTGTATTGCCATGTTTTTTTGTAATCTCTGTATTGCTATGTCTTTGTGCAATCTCTGTGTTGCTATGTTATGTGTAATCTTTGTATTGCCATGTTTTGTGTAATCTCTACATTGCCATGTTTTGAGTTTTATCAGCAATATGTACATTTTTCTCTTTGATCTTACAGACTGATATTGTCAGTATCTCCGTACTGACCTGATACAAGAAAATATCAGGCAATGACGTCAGGAATATGACGTCATGACTCTTATCACGTTGCCGATAAAAAAACAATAATGGTAGTTTTGAAGGTCTCGACAGAAAATATCCCTTGTATCACAGCTCCTCCAAATCAGACTCGCCGCGATACAATGATATTTTCTGTCTCGACCTTCAAAACCACCATTATTCTATATATATATCGATATTGTCATGTTTTGTGTAATCTCTATATTGCAATGTCTTTGTGCAATCTCTGTGTTGCCATGTTTTTGTGTAATCTTTGTATCGCCATGTTTTGTGTAATCTCTGTATTGCCATGTTTTGTGTAATCTCTGTATTGTCATGTTTTGTGTAATCTCTGTATTGCCATGTTTTGTGTAATCTGTATTACCATGCTTTTATGTAATATCTGGTTTGCAATTTTGTTATGTGACCTCTGTACTTCCATATTTTTGTGTAATCTCTGAATTATCCTGGTTTTATGTAATATGTTTATTACTATGTTTTTGTGTAATTTCTGTATTGCAATTTAATCATGCAAGCTCTGTATTGCAATTTAATCATGCAAGCTCTATATTGCAATATGTTCATGAATGCTCTGTATTACAATTTAATCATGCAAATTCTGTATTGCAATGTGATTATGCAAGTTCTGTATTGCAATATGTTAATACAAGCTCTGTATTGCAATATGTTTATTAGGATTTGCAATATGCTCACGAATTATGTATTGACTTGTGCTTTTTTTATCAAACAGTCTGTTTTGCCATGCTTTTTTTGTAAACTTAATGCATCACAATTTTTTTTATTGATATATAAACCATATGGCTTTTGAATTCAAAATATACTTTTACCATATCAATAAAACCTAATCAACCTAGAAAAGTATTTTTACAGCTTAAATATTATACAATTTTTGTATGATTTTATTTTTAAAACTGGATAAATAACGGAAGGTTAAAATGACTGTTATGTTTGATCAGGGCAGATAATTCAGGTGTAATAATAGATTATACAGGTGGATAATGGACAGGTGTCCGGTGTGACAATTGTTGTATTAACCTGGTTAAACAGAAGCAGCAATACTTAAATGTAAATATATTATTATAAGAGTGTTTACGATGAAACAATCTATGATGAAGAAAAACTAAACCCCCAAAAAAATGAAAATGAATAGAAATTAGAAGTGCAATAACATAAGCCATAAATCCATATGGATCGAACTGCATTAACTTGAACACCATGGATGTCTCCAACCCTTTTTCTGGACTCATTGTTCCAATTTAAACACTCTTTCACCTTGATAGCTTGCACACCTCTGTGGCTCAAGACAAACTGTGTTCATCAGTCCCTTGGGTTTGAAGATTGACTATAGTCATTTTCAGACCTGTTAAAAAATTACATCTATGTGTTTTTATTCTAAAAAATCCTTAATATAATTTTCATGACATTTCAGTAATTTTTTATTAACTTTGGTTTATCTTATCTATTATCAATAAGGCATTTGAAGAAAACACTGATTCCATTCTGACATAAAATTATACTGTGAATTCATACAAATTTAAAAGCATTTAAGATTGCATTAATTTTCTAGACCTCATCTGGTGTGTTGAGTCAATGAATTAAGGAACAATTTATAAGCTTTTATTCCATAATTCATCTTTACACAAAATACTGTGATCAGCTGGTTGTCAGGCTGATTTTGTCAACAGCTACAAAAGAAGTTTTACTAATAAATTTCTCTGCATTTAAGTTACTGATCATGTCAATATAAAAATCAATCAATTTGGCACTGCCACAAGTGTTCATCTATAAATAAAGTCTGTAAGAGTCAATATGTATTTTTCAATATTACTTCCTGGTCTAAATAGATAAAATTTTCCAAAGTGACAATGAAGTCAAAAGAAACATGATGGGGAGGTTTGGGTACCCATTAACCAGTTTAACTCTACCGCTTGCTGTTGCCAGTGCCGGTACCAAGTCCAGCTATCCCGAGTTCCTATCCTCATCTATGTTTGTCTTTTGTCATTTTATTGTTTTTCTTGTGCAGCTCCCTGGTTGATTGTGACATGTGATTGTAATGTTCGGCCATTGTAAGTGTTTCCTGTTATCTTCCCTTCGTTAATGATGTCAACTTTTTAGATTTGATGAATTGCATGATGAAAATTTGGTTTCAGATCTGTGATGTAAAAAAATGATTTTAGGACATAATGTCAATGATTTCAGATTTTGACATAATGTCAATGATTTCAGATTTGACATAATGTCAATGTCTTTGGACATAATGTCAATGATTTAATATAATGTCAATGATTTTAGATTTGACAAAATGTCAATGATTTTAGATTTTGACATAATGTCAATGATTTCAGATTTGACATTATGTCAATGATCTTTGGACATAATGTCAGCGATTTAATATAATGTCAATGATTTTAGATTTGACAAAATGTCAATGATTTTAGATTTGACATAATGTCTGCCACTCAATGATTTCAGATTGACATAATGTCAATGATTTCAGATTGACATAATGTCAATGATTTCAGATTGACATAATGTCAATGATTTCAGATTGACATAATGTCAATGATTTCAGATTTGGCATTCTGTCAATAAATGAAGCTTATGTGATATGTCTTGAATTTCAGATTTGCATAATGTCAATGATTGATGTCAAACGTTGATATCTATGATTTCAGAATGATTTCAAACATAATGTCTATGCTTTCAGGTTTATGTGATGCATAGGTGTTAACCTATAAGAAGGACTATGTGGGAGATCTCCCTCATAACAGTTTTTGTTTGTGGGAGATTTTGCTTGACAACCTTAAACAGGCATTTTTTGTATTTTTTCTTGTGATGAAAGGATAAATGAGCAATTAGCTAATACCATTAGAAGACTAATTAACTAAAACAACATAATTAACAGCTTTGGGTGGCTTCTATTGTCATATTGTGTTAATATTAATTGTTTTCAGTATATATAAAGCAGTAAAATAATTTTTGTATGAAAATAACAATTCTTTTCTTAAAATATTGTTTTATTTTGCAAATGTGGGAGATTGTGGGAGATTTTTTCTATTTGTGGGAGATTTTGGTCTCCCATGAGGGAGGACCTTCTCAAGTGGGAGATTTGATGAGTTAGTGGGAGTCTCCCTCGCAATGTGGGAGGGTTAACGGGTATGTGTGATGTCATTGATTAAGAAATTATGTGATGTTTCAAGACATGTCTGAGATTTCAGATTTGACACAATGTCATCTTATTCAGATTTATGTGAATTCATGTATTGTCAATGATTTTTAGATTTTTGTGTTCCAGTAATGTCAATATCAATGATTTCATATTTATGTCTTCATGTTATGTTAATACCCTTCCAGGTTATGTTAATGATTTCAGATTTAAGCATTCATATGTTATGTCATTTTTTTCAGATCTGTATTCATGTTATGTTAAAGATCAGATTTATGAGATCATTTTACTTTTTAAATGATTTCTGATTTGTGTTTAAATCAAGGAATTCAGATTCACAATGATGTCACTTCAGATTTGTTTACTGTCAATGAATTCAGATTATTACAAAATGTCATTATATCCAGATTTAAATAACATCCTCATTATTTCTAAGATTTCACACTTTAGATGTGTTTAACTTCTTTCAAGTTTTATGAGTGATTTAAAATGGTCATATGTGCTCTTTCATTAATTTATTTCTTTCATGAGCTTAAAGTGTTTATTTCATTTCTACAATTTCATGTTCACATGCTTAATTAATATAATGACCACCAAGAAGTACTGTATTCTTAGTGTAAGGCAAAATAGTGTCCTGTGAAAAAGTGTCCTTCCTGTTATATATTTCAGTGAAAAATTCAAGAGGACAATATTTCATGAGCATCATATGTTATATTATATATATATTAAATATCTTTTATCTGATAGGTTCAAACTGTGTCACATGACATTTGAGATTTCGCTTCGTCAACCGGTTAGCATTGGGTCGCATAGGAAGGTCATCCGGTGAACAATAAAATTCGATATAATATAACAATTACAAACCTAGATAGTGTGTGACCCAGTGGTTTCTCTCCCCACGAAATTTAGGTCATCCTCGAGCAAGCTCTCGGGTGACCTTACTACCTCGCGGAGAGACACACTATCTAGTGTGGTAATTGTACATTATTCCATCCTTGGACTTAATCATAGGTAACAATTGTAAAGCCAGACATTATTTCACAGTGGACGTTACATTAGCACATTTATATTTAAATATTTTTGCAGTTTCAATGGCAATGCTGACCATTTTGAAATTAAAGAAAAATACATATAGGTCTAATTCGAACAGTAAAACATCACAAATCCATTCTGGTAACAGACTTGTAAAATATTGCTTTAAACATTTTCAATAATTTCTACCAAATAAATGCTAGCAATATGTTTTTTTTTTGTATTTAGATTACTCATAAATATATACAACATATTGCATGAATCCAATATGATAGATTTTGGATGAATTTTGTCAAACAGCAGCTGGTGGCTTATTGTGAAACAAAACAATTTTTTTACAAGTTTTGAACTGTGTGGTACTTGAAACTTTGAAAAAAAAATGAAAATAAAAAATAATAAAAAAATCCAAGTAGTGCAGTATACATACAAAAATTGTTTAAAATACCAAAATAAAATGAAAGAATATTACTGCATACTTTATCTACCATTATTGATACACTAATAGAATTATTATCAGTGTAATGTATACTGAATGATACAGTTATCAAACACTTTAATCATAAGGAGTATGCACATGAACTGTTTAAACACTACTCCATAAAAAATCCCTGTTAAATTGAATTTAAGCATAATATGATGAATTACATTTAAACAAGTTATATGTTATAGATCTGTTTTTTGTGTGTAAACTCCAGACCATATGTTAACTATTCATATATTGTCATTAGCCTGTCACACGACAGCTCGAATCAAATCAATGTAACAAATTATTACCTTACAATTCAAGTGACAATAACTACTGATTTCAAGTGTTAATCTGCTTATTCAAGATACCTTTAATAGTTTTATTTACTTGACTTAACCGACACCTCTGATACAAACTTCCGATCCCAATAGGAGTTACACTGGCAGATTGTCACATATGGCTAGACATATGTCCATGTATAAAATGGTCTTAGAAACTAATGAGGGGGACGAAATTGTAATAATACCTGCATCTTTAACATGCAGACAAGTCCATCATCAAAGGGTAATTGTGTTGTAATAGGGTATCAAATTAAAAATGGTTGTGATCCCCAACTCAATAATCGATAAAACATAAAAATATCTTAGGACAAATACATGGCAAACAAAGAAAGAAAATAAACAATAAATCATGTCTCCAAACCTCAAAGGATGAAGAATGTCTGTGATTCCTATATTTCCATAATCTGCCTGTTTTAAATGCTTTCTGCAGAAAACACAAGTTTTCCAAAAATCCCAGGATACTCAAGTTTGTAAAAATCAATAGCACGATATGATAATTTTTTATAACTAATAAAACTCATTAAATAAAATAGATATTTTCTGAAGGGGGGG
>MJUU01047988.1:34039-55004 GCA_002080025.1 Modiolus philippinarum | reverse complement strand
GGGGGGGGTAATATGATACTTTTACTGTACATATGAAATATTTAAATTTCCCAAGTCAAATGCATATTAATAATTATTATAATAATTTAGAATTTAGTACCGTATATGTGGCTATTTTGGCATCTGAGCTTCTGTTCGCGATTTTTGTGTTATACAGGGCAGTGAAATGTTCATTTAAAATTCACGATTTTATACTTTACCCAATGCATTTGAATGGGCAGTGAGATTTATGCGGAGACTGAAATTTGCACCTGATTGTCTACCGCGAACATAACAAAAATTAAACACAAACAAAAAAATCCTGATATACAGTAATTCACAATTTAAGGTCATTAGAACGTCCCAAAAGTAAGATTCTACAAATATGACCAAGTTCTGAGTTTACTAAAATATTGGAAACTGTACCAAAATCGTCTTTCTTTAAAGAGGTATGGCCATTTACCCTTGAATTTATTTCCTTCAGGATACTTTTGAGAATGTATTATAATAAATTTTCTCGAAAACTGCTTTAAGAGATCATCTATTATATATGCTATCAGAACAAAATCAATTCAAATGCATTTCGTGCATTTAGATAAAAAAATCAGCCAATGAACTTGCCATTTGTATGCAATTTTGACAGAATTTGGCAATTTTTGAAGGTTTTTGTTAAAATTCACTGCATAGGACATCCAGAACCAAAATAAGTGCATTGCCATTTTGAAGGGCAAAATTTCATTTCATTTCATTTCTAATAATAGAAAAAAGAAGGAAAACGGGGAATGTGTCAAAGAGACAATGACCCAAAGTGAAGTAATAACAACTCAAAGCCACCATAAGATCTTCAATGAACGGTGAGGAAACCCCACACCCAACGGCAGGTCGGAGTCTGCCCCAAAATAAAGAGTAATTAAGTTCAGAGAAATAAACATCATCCTAGACTCTTATAGACATAAAGTAAAGTAACTAGAAAACAGACAGGACACACAAAGGCTTAATAAATTTCCTGACTTAGGACAGGCGCAAACCTGCTGCGGCGGGGTTAAACTAGTTTTATTGGGCATTTCTAATAAGTACACATACTAGAAACCATCTTAAACGATTTTCAACAACATTTGAGCATATTATGAAAATGACCTAACATGGGAAAAAATTCATGCCTTAATGGCCATACTTCTTTAAACAATATTTCAATAAATACGCCTTTCTTCCATTGAGTTATAAGCTAGTGTGAAACTTTTAAACTACTGCATGAACTATGCTACTATGATAAACAGTAGTTTTCTAACAGATAATTTCAATGCATTTCATAAATGACACCTTTCTTGTATTTGTCATGTATTGACTCACCTATTAAAATGTTATTTTACTGACAGTGTCGAACTGTCAAAACATTGACAAAGGATATGTATACTGTATCAACAGTTCTGTTATAACACTATCAGTTTATTTAAGATATAGATATTAAGTATAAAGTGCACTTGCTGATGGTTTAGTTCTGCCTTATCTTAAGAGAAACCTCACAGATGGTAAAATCATTACTTGTATAGTATTTTAAGCATTAGATCAGCATTGCAATATCATATGTTTTGAGTATTTCTTTTGGCTGGGGTCAAAATAATTGATTTTGCAGATTTTGATGCGACAGGCTGGCGCCAGACAACATGTGCAGAATCTTGCAGTGATACCAGTACCCCCTAGATGTTGAACACATGCGTTTTTATAATTTATACACCAGAAACCATCTACCTTGTCAAAAGATTACTCAAAATAATTAGAAAAACACATTTTCATCACTTCTCTGATACTTAAAATGGTTATATAACTGCCACTGTACTACTGATAGTTTGATTGGACTATTTGCATAGTTTGGACTATTTGTTTGAGTGGACTGTTTGCATGGTTTAGACTATCATGCAGCATTGGAAAAATTTTATGGTTTGGACAGCCACTGTAATACTAGTGGACTATATTGCTTGATTTGACTGTTTGTATGGTTTAGACTAAATTGCCCCTTGATTTTACTGTTACTGGTTAATTGTTTGATTGGACTGTTTGCATGGTTTGGACTAATTATTTTATTGGACCGTTTGCATGATGAATTGGACTATATTGCTTGATTTGACTGTATGTTTTGCTTGGACTAATTGCTTGATTGGACTGTTTGCATGATTTGGACTTCATTGCTTGATTTAACTGTTTGTATGGTTAATTGCTTGATTGGACTACTTGTATGGTTTGGACTTATTGTTTGACTGGACTGTTTGTATGGTTTGGACTAATTGTTGGTTGGATTCTTTGTATGGTTTTGGACTAATTGCTAAATTGGACTGTTTATAAGGTGTAAAGTTTGGACCATCATGACACCACTGAAGTGTTTGCATGGTTTGGACTATTATGAACCACTGGACAATTTGTATGGTTTTTGTATGGTTTAGACCATCATACATTGTTTGACAGTTTGTATGGTTTGGACTAAAATGAACCATTTGACTGTTTGCATGGTATAGACTATAATGAACTACAGGACTGTATGTATGGTTTGGACTATCATGATCCATTGGACTGTTGGTATCGTTTGGACTATAATGCACTACTGGACTATTCGCATGGTTTGCACTAATTGTTTGAATGTTTAGAATTAATGTACCATTGGACTGTTTGTATGGATTTGACATCATGATCCATTTGGCTTTTTGTATGGTTTGGACTATAATGTACCATTGGACTGTTTGTATTGTTGAGACTATCACGATCCTTTGGACTGGTTATCTGGTTGTAAGGTTTGGACAATCATGAACCTCAGGACTGTTTGAATTTTTTGGACTAACTGTTTGATTGGACTGTTTCTATGGTTTGGACTGTCATGAAGTACTGGACTGTTTGTATGATTTGGACTTTTATGAAACAAAGGACTCTTTGCATAGTTTGGACTATTATGAACCACTGGACTGTTTGCATATTTTGGACTGTCATTAACCATTAGAGTGTTTGTATGATTTGGACTACTGGTAATTGTTTTGCTGTTTGTATCGTTTGGACATATTGGTCATTAACACTTTTTGTATTTCAAGTTTTCAAATTCCCATATTTACAGATTTTATTTTCATAGTGTGAAAGTTTAAAAATTCTTAGTATAAGATATTTTGTATTGAATAAGAGAAGCAATCATATACAGTCAAACTTCGATGGCTCGAACACCCAAGGGACTGTTGAAAACAGTTCGAGCAAAAGAGGTGTTCTAGATACAGAGGTGGAACTATGTTAAAATTTGAACAAAGGGACCACAAAAAGGGTTTGAGGCATCCATGGTGTTTGAGTTATTGCAGTTCGAGCCATCGAAGTTCTACTGTATTATGATCCTTGAGAGGAACTAATCAAGGTCTGTTTCACGATGGTCCTGATAAACTTACTTAGCAAGGCCTGTGTCATGATGGTCCTCCTTATGAACTGAGCAAGGCCTGTTTCATGATGGTCCTTGTGACGAACTTAATTGCAAGGCCTGAGTTTGGTCCATCTTACAAAGTTAAAAATCAAAGTCATGTTTGAAAAACTTATTTAGCAAATAAGGCCTGTGTCATGATGGCCTTTCTGATAAACTTAGCAAGGCGGGTGTAATGATTGCCCTTCTGCCATAAACTTAGCAAGGGGTGTTTCATGACAGATTGGCTGATTGGCTTTATGGATTGAAGAATAAACAGAAGTAAAAAATGTATCACTATATTTCCCTGTTTTGCTTTCCAGGAATAAAACTAAGCAGAAAGCAAGAGGCCCTTAAGAGCATGTATCACTCACCTGGACCAAGGCTGACATAGACAGTAGTTTCTGAGATCTTATGATAAATTTAAAGTCAATATTAAATGTTAACGACTTATAATTATCGTAAGAATTTTAGTGAAAAGGGCTGCAAGATTACATCTCCCTATTATGCTCCAGTGTTCTACTTTATTCTCCTCTAGTGGCCATCTTAAATAAGGTATGCATCTGTTAACCTGTCAAATACATTTTTAGAGGAGAGCATCTAAAGATCATAATGACACTATGTTTGGTTCTGACTGGATTAATTGTTCCTTTGTTCCTTCGGTATTCTATTGCCGTTGTTTCAAGGAAGATATTTGGATGTGTTTTAAAGTTACAATTTTAAACTGTTCCCTGGTGGTGTCCATCTTGGTTGAGGTAAGAACCTGTCAAATACTTGTTTGAAAAGAACCATATAAGGACCATTGTGACTAAGTTTGGTTCTAATTGGACAAGTACTTTCCGAGATCTTTGAATGTGTTTTCCATAGAGTTCAATGTTAAACTATGCTCTGAACTATTTTGGAGGAGGTACTGACCCTGCCAGATAACTTTTTTAAGAGGAGTCCAACTAAGGGCCATTGTGACTAAGTTCAAGAAGTTCAAAAATGACCTTTGAATGCGTTTTCCTTAAGGTTCAATGTTAAAATATATCCTAGCTTGCCATCATCTTTGATGGAGTGTGGATGTAAGTTGGATAGACAGAGGACAGACACAAAGTGATGGTAACAGCTCACAGTTCAATTCTTCAGAATATAAAATGATTGATGTGGGTTGGGTTGTCTACCAGAAATAAAATGTCAAAACAAAATATTGGTCATAACAAGACCAATTACATGTCTGGACCTGCGTCACCGTCACTCATGTTCAACTTAGAAAGTGTATTTTTTGTTTTTTTTTCAATCTAACAGAATATCATGTTTAGGTTTACCGATTCAAACAAGTATTCATTTACCTTATTACCAAAAATTCTTCAAATGCAAGTTGTAATTGAGATTATATTAAGTTCAACCCTATTACCATCTTCGCTAGCTAAGGGTTACGATCCGCTCCTCTCATTGTCATCCTTGGCAGATCAAGCTGGATTTCTGTAGTCTCAGATCCACGTCTTTGATTGGTTGCAGTTAACCTTCATTGCAGCCAATTGATTAACTTACATTCAGATTTTGAATATATATCAAAACAATAAAACTTAAAATATGGTGTTTAGTGATTTTTCTATTTTGCAAAATTTCCATGATTTAATTATCTTTCTTTACTTTTGAAGTCAAATATATTGTGAATTGTTGTATCATTAGATGCAATAAATAATCATTTATTATTACAATAAATCATACTGAAACTCTTACTTCAAAGGGAGATAATTTGAAACTGATGTTTCACAAATTGTGGCTCAATCTGCCAAGGGTGAAGAGAAGAGAAGCTGATTGCAACCCTTGGCTTGGCTAGCAAAGATGCCCTATTACTGTAATAGACAAAAAAAGAAGGAAAAAAAAAAACAAAACTAATTGTACAAAGTGGAACAAAGCATAAAATGAAAAATGAAAATAGTCCATATCACTTCAGCAAAGGTGAAATTCAAATAAACACATACTTTGAATCTTTATGAGAAAACATATGAAAGCAATGCAAAAATTCAAGAACAGTTTCCCAATTGGTCAATGCGTTCAAAACTCTGCAACGTCTCTGGACAAAAATTGAGTACCAGGATGATATAATATGATAGAATAAAGTACAAATTGAATAATAGATAAATTTGACATTTTTTTAAATCAAAACTGGCCTAAAGGGGAGGTTCACATCACCAATGTGTTCAAACAACAGTAAAAACTTCCAAAGGTGTTAATCTTTCAGATTACACAAACCAGGCACTGTAATGTTAAAATATGCTGAAAAATAACTAAGTTCAACAATGCATAAATTCGGCATTTTTCTTTCAAATCTGCCCAAAAAGGGAGGTGCACATCTTCAATGTGTCAAGAACAACTGTGTAAAGTTTCAAAAGCACCAGATATAAGGAGTCAGAGTTTCAGATTACACAAACTCAGTACTGTAATGTTAAATTTTAATGAATTTAATGAAAAGATGACTAAGTTCAACAATGCATAAATTCTACAATTTTTATCCAGATCTCACCAAAAGGGGAGGTGCACATCTTCAATATGTTCAGAACAACTGTGCAAAGTTTCAAAAGCATCAGGTATAAGGTGTCTGAGTTTCAGATTACACAAACTCAGTACTGTAATGTTAAAATTTGATGAAAAAATGACTAAGTTCAACAATGGATAAATTCCACAATTGTTTTCCAAATCTCACCAAAAGGGGAGGTGCACATCTTCAATGTGTCCAGAACAACTGTGCAAAGTTTCAAAAGTATCGGGTTAAAGGTGTCAGAGTTTCAGATTACACAAACTTGGTACCCCCAAAGCATGAAGGACGGACAGACGGACGGACGGACAGACGGAGTCGAGCAGCTCCTAGACCTGCCGTCACCGTTGGTGACACAGGTAAAAACTAGAACAACTTGATAGTAAACTGTGAAATAGTATCTAAAAATAAAAAAAAACATTCCCTTATTTTCATTTACACCTTTTCAGAAAAGGAAATAAAAGGATAGGGCATGCAAAAATCTTTCAGGATATTTGGTTCAACAGTACTTTAAACATTTTGAAAAACAGGGACAACATAGAAAACAAACAAAAAATGTTGTAAAATGACGGCCATTTATACCCCTGCTCATTTAACCATGAATAAATATGTTAAGTGCAAATTTAAGTGTGTGTGAAGACAATACAAGTGTGGACACAGTACAAATGTGGATACAACACAAGTATGGACATAATGACATAATTCTCAAGAAACAATATTGCTGAATTAAGGAGATGCAATAATGTACCCTACACTGACCCTCCGTGCCAAATATCAAGTGGTTGTAGCAGTGTGTCGTTTAACTGAGATACCGTATTATGCCCATTAAACGCCCCCTCCCTAATAAACGCCCCCTTTTTATTCTGGACAAAAATATTAATTTTGCTACTTATAAACCATAATTAAATGTACAGTTTATTTGTCATGATATACAATTTAATGGAAAAAAATATTAACTAAACAGGTTCATTGACAAATGTGGCCTTAATGTCACATGATAATCATATTCTGTGTTATATCAAACTTGTTTATTAACTAATATTAACTAAACAGGTTCATTGACAAATGTGGCCTTAATGTCACATGATAATCATATTCTGTGTTATATCAAACTTGTTTATTCAATATTTCTATTGGGCATTTAAGTAATTTTACTTCAGTTTTGCTTATCTCAATAAACACCCCCTTTTCAGAACAATGCAATGCCCCCGGGCGTTTATTAGGCATAATACGGTAAGTGTGATCAAAAAGTACCATTTGGAAAATGAAATCAAAAAATATTTACCAAAAATTTGGCAATTTAATATGGCCAAAAAGGAGATGGCACATTATAGGACCCAATACTAAAGCTCCATGCCAAATATCAAGTTGCTGTGATGTACAGATGTGAACAAAAAAAAGTTTTGAAAAAGTCCCATTTTGGCATGCTTAGAAAATGAATGTTTCAAAACCTTCAAGTTGGTAAACAGGAAGTAGTTGAGAATCAGTAGTTGTAGAGTAGGGTCTAACACTTTTGCCATTATGACATAAATAACAAAAATATTCACAAGCCCTAGCTCTATGCGTTTTACATTATAAAGGCACAATACCACTTTCTTTTATTGAGAAATTGGTATCATTACAACGAAATTGGGATCAAATTCAAAGAAAATATGGCAGACAGTGAGACTAAGATATACCAAATAACATTTACTTACCACTTATATTTATTATGAAAACTGGGTAATCACAAAAAAAGCATGGTCACTAAACCATTAAAATTGGGTCAAGGTCAAAAGCTGTATGAGATAAAGGGTATGAACCTGCATATTTACTACTGATCTAAACACAAAGATTTGGTAACAGTACCGCCCCTGTGAAATGTGACCATGGTTGACCATGGACAACCATGGTTAACCATGGTTATATAGCCATGGTTGACCATGGTTAACCATGGTTTTTTTTTTTTATCAAACCATGGTTAACCATGGTCAACCATGGTCATGACCATGGTTAACCATAGTCAGAGTTAGCGGTTGACCATGCTTATTAGAAGAGCTATTTTCAATAGTTTAGAATTTGTTAATGTTATTATGTCTATTTAACTTGGCTCTGTTCATCTTCGCTAGCCTTACAGTTCCTCTTCACTTTTAGCACATCTACTTAGATTGTACAAGTGAACATATTTTTAATATATAGTGTAACAGTAAAAACTTTTGATAAGGTGTACATTGATTTTTAAATTTTGCAAAATTCTCACAATTTGTATTGTTTCTTTACTATCGATGATTGATTTCACTTCAGTTAAATTATTTTGAATTATCATTAATAGGATTTCATAAATGATCCTAATTTTTTTCAATAAATTACACTGAATTTCTTAAAACAAAGGGAGATAATTTTAAATTTGTTTCCAAATTGCCAAGGTTGATTTTTGGAATGGCCAAAAATTTCATGGGAGTGAAAACATGATTTAAAAAAACTATGGAGTTATTCCAATAAAATCAAAATTAAAATATAACAATCGTAAGACATGAAATGACATAAATTATGGTGAGCCTTTAGCAGAATTAGAAAGGGCTATAAACTTGAAGGATTGAATATGGATAAACAAAATGAAAGCACAAAGCATTGTGAAAAGTCATAAATAATATAATGAAAAGAAATTTATTTTATTGATAATTATGTTAATCTATTATGCCTGTGTACTTGTGAATGTAAGCATGCAGGCTTGCAGGTGCATAAAATCACCCAAGGTCAAACCATAGTTAACCATGGTCATTGCAGACTTGACTATGGATAAGTCAGATTCAACCATGGTCATTGTTTTGGAAACCACGGCTGTTGATGGTGTGACCATGGTCAATATTATAAGCATGGTTAACCATGGTCAACCAAGGTCAGAAGCATGGATAACCATGGTTGAACTTGCTTTATCCATGGTTGTTCATGGTGAACCATGGTGAACCATGGTCACATTTCGCAGGGGACTGGTCACACAACTTCATGCCCATCATAGCACTTGATGCACACTACTACAGAACCAAATGTATTACACCAATAGCAGATATAACAGCTCCTTCAAAACTTATGTCTTTTGTCTGCTAATCAAACAATCAAAGGTCTTAAAGAAAACCCATGAATAATAATTCATATCACCTGATGGACAAACTGTTGTACAATATAGCAGCTAAAGTACTTTGAGTGTTTGGTAAAGAGTCAAAAGACAGTTGTTATGGGTGTTACTGCAGGAATATAGCTAAATTTATTGAAAAATGATCCAGGAAATCTGTCATAACTGAAAGTTGATGCCTGTACCTCTGTCCAACTTTATATGTATAAGGCTGGCTTTTCTAAATTCTATATCTTGGATGAGAAAAAAATTATGAAGAACTTTAAAAATCGTCTGTGTTATAAAAACATCTTTGAAATTGACACAATTCACATATATCAGCAACAATGAAAATGTTTCTTTTTAAACTTGATCTACTGTTTTCATGCAAAAAATAAGTAAGTTCTAATAAAAGGTGTTCTTTTTTTAATGTTGAATACTGTCAAAGTACTTATATTCTTTTGGTTCCAATTTTCATGGATTTAGTGGTTCGGTAAAACTACAAAATTTAGTTCTCAATAAAACACATTTTTTCCCTAGAGTTCTGATGCATAGAGTTTGAAACCCTGAATTTAAGTACCCAGAAAATAGTGATATTTATGAACAAGATGTGTTTTGTGAAACACTTATGTCCCCTGGTAGAAGTAAAGAAGAAACATTTAGCAACTTTGAACAATGAATGTCCTTCTGACAAAATAATTTGTAGAAATAAATTCTGGTATCAACAGAAAAGTTAAATCACATCAAATGATGATTGCAATTGGATGCAAACACAGAAGTCACCCAAATGAACCCTTCCAATCATTATCCAAGCATTATTAAGAAAACAATTTTCACCCCCCCCTTTTTTGGAACATTTATAGCCAACTCATTGTGTTCTGTTTATCAGTGTTATCAGTACTTTGATTACACCAGGGATCATCAATACGTGTTCCCCTAAAGTGGAGGTATACCCAGAAGAGAAGAAATGAAATAATAGATATTTTTAGTAACATCCCTCATCCTTGATATATATATACATATATAGATACATGTAAAACGAAAGTGAATAAATGAAGAAAATATGCTGAATGATTTAAAAAATCTTTTTTACAAAAAAAATTCTATAGATATCAAGAAACATTCCATCATAAATGAGTTTAATTTCTATATACATATAAAATAAAACAAAATATAATTTCATTTTTTGGTGAAATTTTACCGGACAGTCACATGCCAAGGTCAAGGTCACAAGGTCAAATATTCTGGTACAAACTGAAAGGTCTCTCCACAAGGAATACACATGCAAAGTATGAAAGAACTATCACTTACCATTCAAAAGATATGCTCAATGTTAAAGTTTTTATGCAGTTGTTCACAGGCCAAGGTCAAGGTCACAAGGTCAACTATTCTGGTACCAATTAAAAGGTCTTGCCACAAGGAATGCACATGCAAAATATGAAAGCCATATCACTTACCATTCAAAAGATATACCCAATGTAAAAGTTTATTACTTTTTTCAAAAAGTCCATCACATGTCAAGGTCAAGGTCACGAGGTCCAACATTTTGGTATCGTTTGAAAGGTCTTGCCACAAGGAATACACATGCAAAATATGACAGACCTATCATTTACTATTAAAAAGATATACTCAATGTTAAAGTTTTTATGCAGTTGTTCACAGGCAAAGGTCAAGGTCACAAGGTCAACTATTCTGGTTCCAATTAAAAGGTCTTGCCACAAGGAATACACATGCAAAATATGACAGCCCTATCATTTACCATTCAAAAGATATACCCAATGTTAAAGTTTTTTGTGGACAAACAGACAAACAGACAGACAGACCAAAAACTATATGCCCCCCTGAAACTTCGTTTCACAGGGGCATAAAAACCACAAAAATTGATGTCAATAAATAAAAGTACTTCAACAATATTTTTTAAGCTGACTAAAACAATAAAAAGTTTAAATAAAAATGAGATTCCATCAAAGAATATTTACCATACCATACACAACATGCATTTCAAGAGGATATTCTGATTTCAAACAGGTGCAAAATTTAAAATTTCCAAAAACTAGAAAAAACGTTGCCATCTGCACCAAAGTATACAATAAAATATCACTGTTTATCCACAATTCCAATCTAAATATTATATTATAAGATAATAATTATATTACTTCACAAAAATATATAAATCAATAACTTTTACAATAAATTATATTTGTAAAGAACAATACTGTATTAATTGTATCATTTGAAGTATTGAATTATTCTTCATGCTTTAAAACCCAGGTTAATACAAAAACCGTTTACAGTAAAAAAAAATAAAAACATGCCTTATTTTGATATAAATAATTACATACGTCTTGGATGGAAAATGTCCATTGAGAAAATGCTGTGATATCGTTGTGGATTTAACTTCATCAATTTGTATAGACTTATAGGCTTTCTATCCTTAACTTCTTCCATAACTAGTTATAATGTCTCAAATAACCTCAATTTGTCAATTTTCTTTAAAGAAACCATCTCAATATCAAGGTTTCAATATCCACCAAAATATTGTCATAGTGTTAAACTCACAGGAACAGTCTATCGAATGCATGCAGCTCAATTCATCAACAGTGAAAAATGTACATATAAAAGATGGGAAATTAGACTTCACAGCAATATTACAGCATGCAGTTGTAATGACAATTCTAAACCTTCCCCCAATATATTGTCAGCAATCTGGAAGATATATTACAAAGTTCTTTCCCAATTAGCTTTGCTCAACAGGTAAACATTGGCTCATAAGAAAACTCAGGTATGGTGTCTGAATGCAGGTATCTTTGCATTAAACGTCAGTCAATTAGCATTGGTTTTTTTCATCAGATCTGGTTAAACCATCACTTTGGAGTACAAATAGCAGTGATAGATGTTGACTACAGATATTTTAAGGTTTAAACAATCACCACTTACAAACACACATATTTCTATGTAGTGTTATCATATCAATTAGATGGTTCCAATCACTCTCATGTGGTGATGATTGTAGTAGCAGATGGCTGAGAAAACTGATGGCGCCAACATAGATACAGAGATAGATATTCCTACAGCCTTGGCTTCCAGTCTGTTAAGTATCAGAGTAAAAACCAGCTGTTCATACCGAACATATGTAACACCTGGACGTTAAATAAATGTCAATAAACAATCAATGTAACATAGGTATAAGTATATTGGTGGAATTAGGTTGAAGGTGACAAATAGGATTTACTGCAATATACAGACATTTTTGAAGTATTCAACATCACATTCCCTTACATTTCATTTCAATATTTTGTCAAAAGAATGCAAAAATTTCAAAATTCTCAACTAACATTTAAACACTGCAATCTCTTAGGAGACCATTCTGATGAAAAATGGTAATCAATTTTATTAGTATATCACACAGAACTACTATGAGTTGAAGACATTACCAACTTACTTTCAAACTATTTTCATTTCAAAATACAAATTAAAATGTAAAACTCAATCTGTATCTTGTCTAGGTCAACTCAAATATCAAATATCAAGGGTCAATATCAATTAGGTCCAGAAAGCTTTATTTGAGAAATTTTGTAGAAAGAGGAATAACTTGTACAAATACACATTAAAATTCATATCAATATTTCAGGCAGTGTTACAAATAGTCAAGAAATATTTAGATGAAATTCAATGAAGCAACAACTCATTCAAAAGTCTCCGAACTTGCATCAAATATCAGTCTCAAAAATTGTCAAAAAAAGTCCTTTGTTAAAATTGTTTTGTGCAGAATGACCGAAAGAAGGATTGATGGATTGAATGATTGTTTGAATACTATAAAGATTTACCAAAGCTTTTCAAAATTGTACCATGATACTGTTTGAGGGTTAGAGAAGTAACATGTACCATGGATTTCAATTGGTTTAGTCTAAGGGTTAGAAAATAGCATTAACCAATCCCCTACCAAACAGATCTTTCAAAAAATATATGCCTCACTGAAAGTGTGATGGGTGTCGTTAGCGGGGCAGGACATGCTTACCCTTCCGGAGCACCTGATGTCACTCCCGGTTTTCATGGGAGTTCACACTATGAGTGCCTCAGTTCTTAATGTTATCTTTTTATTTCCGTGCATTGTACCTGTCTCACATCCTTGTTTTGTCTTTGTTTTTCTCTGTTGCCGTTTTTGCCATGTCTTCGGATTTCGATTTTTGTGGTCTTCGCTTCCCTTGTTCCTTCGGTATTCTACTGCCGTTGTTTCTTGTAAATTAGGGTAAAACTATAAGCACACATCTAATTATTGTGAAGACATATAAAGCTATAATGGTAGATAAATAAGGGTTCAATGCTGTTGCCTTTGGTTGTTTTAAGGGGCCATATTGTATTCAAAATTTTATTCTGATTTTCGACATGTATGTTTATCAAATATTATGAACTGATCCGATTCAACAAAATTAATTGGTATTTTTTTTTTTTATTGCAATATCAAATATAATGAACTGATCCGATTCAACTAAATTAATTGTTTTTTTTTTTTTTNTTTTGTTTTGTTTTTTTTTGCAAGAATTTTAACAAGTCTTTACTAGTTATGAATTGAACAAAAAACGTCCTCACTAAATGTCATAAATATTGCAGAAAGGTATACACTCGAGATGTTTTACTGTACTGTACATGGATAAATAATTTGTAACTTTCTGTATTTATATAATTAGTAAAATACAACAGACTTGTCTTTGAATGCTTGAATACAAATTTGTGTACGCAGGGTAGCTCAAATGATTAATTCATTAACAATTTATTAGAAACAAACTATTTTACCATCCTACTCCTATATTGGAGTTACACATTTGCATAGTACAGACTAGGATTTTTTTTAATTTTCATTTTTGATTAAGTTCAGGATGATTGAGCAAGTTTTACAGGTAATTTCTGTTACATATTATTGGATTTGCTTTCTCTCTTCATTTTCAGTGAGTTGCCCCCTAGTAGGTGGCCATATTGCCAAAATATTGGGGACTTCATTATCTCTGTCTCCACTTTTTAAATTTTTTATTATTATTTGAAAATTTTGACTTTTTTACCTTTTAATTGAGGACTACCATTTTATGTTTTTTATTACAAAGATATGTGACTGATAGACTGAATTATGTTTAACACCACCTTACGAGGTTTGAACTTAATCAAACTTGCAAGTCAAATAAACAAGAGTTAATCTGCAACCTTGAGTAGGTTAGCTAAAATTGACCTTGAAGGAGGTCAAAGTTAAGCATGAAGTCAGTTTGAATTTTCTTGTGTTTGCATTTTTCGATGGGTTTTGTTTTTTTCTTTTTCAGCATGTACAAAATTTCAAGAAGATCAGTTCTAAAACAACACAATTCATTTGATTTTCCATAAAATAACTGTGGAATAAATTCAAATAAAAGAAATGAATTATCCATGTTACAATATGTTGAAATGGAAATTATATAACCTGAAAATTTTGTCAAAATAGATAGATAGATAACAACAGGAGCACAATGACAAAGGACACAGTCTGAGGTTAATATACATAATAAGCTCTATTTACAACTTTGTTGTCTATCTGATGTTTCTAAATATAGGCAATAGGCACTATTTATGGAAATACCTGGTTTATATAAGGGATATTTGGGGTGAACATAACAGTCGTTACTATAGACATTGGGGTTTTGATGTGTGAAACAACTCCAAGGATGCCATAAACATATCAAAGGTGTTTCAAATTCACTGTTCTTTTGCTAATAAGAATCTTACTGACATTACAATAATTCACTGGCCTATTGCTTTCCACTATATCTTATGACAAATCATCATGTTTCAATACCAAATTAATATTTTGTCGAACAGAGTAGAAAAATTTGCTCTCTATAATTTCAAATTGTTTGCTTTCACCAAACTATGGCTAGTTGGCAGGTATGTGTGAAGATATACTAATTTTCACCGTAAGGCCAGACTTATTGAAAATTTTGTTTGCCCAATCCTTACCCAGCCCTGCTTAAGTTGGATAATTAGGTAGGTAATTCGTTTTTTTTTCTCTCTCAGAAACCAAAATTGTCAAATTTCTTTTTTAAAAAAATACAAACAAGTAAACAGACAAAAAGCAATTAAAAAAAGTTTTGATTTTTTTTTTTACCAAAAAAATAATTTGAGTAGACAGGTAGGTAAGGTTTATACAAGTTACAAGGCTATTGCTTTATTTTGGCCTAAATTTCTTTACAGGAAATGAATAAACCAAAACAAGAGTGTGTGCAATTTAATTCAAAAGTAATTATTAGAAACCATCACATTTGCTGAATTTTGTAGTTTTCGAGGGGAATTAATTAAGAAATAGATTATTGCAAGCGGGCTCTATGCGAATTAGAACATGGGCAGACCTTATATTTGTCAATATTTTATACCCAGCGATAGGGAGGTATAAAATGAAGACAAATATAAGGTCTGACAATGTTCTAATTGGCATAGAGCCCGATTGCAATAATCTATTTCTATTCTAATATATTTAAAAAGCGTTTTGAACATTCGAAGCGTCTCTTAGAGAGCAATATTGGGTTTGACACTAGAATTGAAAGATGTCAGGAAACTGCATACAAACACACACAAATGGACATAGAGAAATCTATATTCATTGTTTTATTAATACAAGTGGCTCATAAGTTTATGAATTAATACAAATAATCTGTTTTAAAAATTATGAATACGGATATTTTAAAATCGAAGTGAGTATAAGTGTGAGCTGGTTGTATTTCTGATTTATATGACTGGTAAGTTATGTTATCTTTGAAGACAAAAAAAAAGAAAACAAGAGGCTCTCAAGAGCCTGTATCGCTCACCTGGACCATGGCTGACATAGATAAAAGGCATTTCCAATAGGAAAAACAAAACATAAAATTTAGCACAATACTTTTTTTTCTGAAATTACAGTATTCTTGTTTGGTTTCCATGGCAACAGAAAGATCCACCATCCATTACAACCCATAACAGAACACCATTCAAAAAAAAATTTGGGCAGGGGTTCCCCTGATAATCAAGGCAATACATAATGCTGAATTTGAAACATTCAGACCACAATTCAAATAGAAATTCAAAACTTTGGGCAGAGGTTCCCTTTAAAATTAATAGGGCCAATGTAAAAACTATGTTCCAGATGGTGGCCATCTTGGATGAGGTATGGACCTGCCAGATACAATTTTTGGATGGGACCACCTAAGGACCATTGTGGCTTAGTTTGGTTATAATTGGACAGGTAGTTTCTGAGAAGAAGATCTTTGAATGTCTTTCCCATAGGGTTAAATGTTAAAACTATGTTCCCCGCTGGCGGCCATCTTGGATTAGGTACGGACCTGTCGGATATCTTTTTTGGAATGGACCATCTAGGGACCATTGTGTCTAAGTTTGGTTATAATTGGACTGGTAGTTTCTGAGAAGAAGATCTTTGAATGTCTTTCCCATATGGGCCAATGTTAAAACTATGTTCCCTGCTGGCGGCCATCTTGGATTAGGTACGGACTTGCCGGATACCTTTTCTGGAAGGGACCATCTAAGGACCATTGTGACTAAGTTTGGTTATAATTGGACAGGTAGTTTCTGAGAATAAGATCTTTAAATGTCTTTCTCATAGGGTCCAATGTTAAAACTATGTTCCCTGCTGGCGGCCATCTTGGATTAGGTACAGACCTGTCGGATACCTTTTATGGAAGGGACTATCTAAGGACTATTGTGACCAAGTTTGGTTCCAATTGGCCCAGTAGTTTCAGAGGAGAAGATCTTTGAATGAAAAGGTCACGACAGACGGACGCCGGACGCCAGACGACGGACGCTGGACGCCAAGTGATGGCAAAAGCTCACCCTGGCATAGCCAGGAGAGCTAAAAAGGAACAAAACTCATATTTATAATTTCATTAACGCTAAAAACTAAAAATTTAATACAGATAAGATTTCATAACAACAAGACATTCGTTGCTAGGTTACGGTTATGTCAATTTCAGTTCCATGTCTTAAGGTAGTTCGAGCCTAATAAAAATATCAGACAGAATTTTTTTATTTTAACATATTTTGTAGTTCTTAGCCCATTTGTTTAAAAAATAAAATAAAATGATATGCCACCGATCATCTTTTCCTGTAATCAGGCTTTGAAAATAAGGCCAAATTCAGTATTTTTCAGCAATATTTACAAAGAATATATACATGATATAGGGAACTGTGGGAACATGCTCAATGTTTAGCTTTCATATGAAATAAACATCAGATAGATTTTTTCATTTTTTGACATTTCAGAGGTATACATTTCTGCTTTTAGTTGAACTAATAAAATCTATATGTCACCGTTTGATTAAGAGAAATATTTTATATAATTTATGAAACATACAATATTTATGCTAAAAGGGAGGTAATTGGCCGGAAAGTGTATGTCAATCTATTATGACGTCACAATGGAAAGGCCAAATAAGGAATATTCCGGCTTGAAAATCCAGTCAATTCCGCATTGTATTAGTGTCGAACTACCTTAAATCAAGTAACTGATGTAAATTTCTATTATTGTCATTATTTGATGTGGCTTTTTGGGTGATTTGTTTACATAAAATATGCAGTAAATAAATACTGAGTGAATAAAATGTGAAATTTGTACATTACGAATGTCCTTTGGTAAATAAAATGTATGCATGTGCTAAAAAATATTGTTGGAATTAGAACATAGCTTTGTTTCCAAAGCAAAAGAAGAGAGTCATATTAGAATTCAGAATAATTTGGACCTCAAAATCCAAAATGGAACTTGGCCGGAATTGTCTTGTAGACAAACAAGGTTACAAGTAATAGTACATTATATTTACCATAAATAGTTCAAAAGTTATCAGTCTGAAACCTTTGCGGCTGTGAGAGGGGCATAAAAACACATTTTAAGGTATAAAACAATACCTTGTCTCTTTCTTTTGTAGGTGAGGACCAACCTCAAAACAGCTTAAGACATCTCAAATCAGCTGAGAACTGCAAAACCAAGCTGAGACAGAGCTCAAACTACTGAGGTCATAACTCAAACCAAATGAAGGCAAACTAAAACCAATTAGTACAGACAGCATAGGGCAGAGATAAAACCAACTGAACACAATCAACAAGAACAGAAAACAATTCAACTGTGGACAAGCTCAAATCAACACAGAAGAGAGCTCAAACCAATGGAGGACAAGCTCAAATCCATACAGAGCAGAGCTCAAACCCAACTCAAACAAAAGCTATATCAGAAATCACACCAGCTCAGGACTAAGTTCACACCAACCCAAAGCATAACTTACCACCTAATGATAGATCTCAAAACGACTGTGGGCAGAGGTTAAATCAACCAAGGAAGAGCAGACATCCATCAAGAGCAGAGCTCAAACTAACTCAAGCCAAAGCTATATGAGAGATAAAACCAGCTAGGGACAATTTAGTTCAGACCAACCCCATGATAGATCTCAAAACAACTGTGGGCAGAGGTCATACAAACTGAGGAAGAGCTGACATCCATCAAGAGCAGAGCTCAAAATAACTCTAGCCAAAGCTATATCAGAAATCAAACCAGCTAATGTCAATTTAGTTCAGCAGAACTGACCACCTGATGATAGATCTCAAAACAACTGTGGGCACAGGTCAAATCAACCGACTATGTGATATATTGTTTACTACAAATCCTACAGGAACTCTTCAAAATTAAAGTGTTTTTTGGACTCATCAGGCTTCTAAAATTTCATAATGTTTATAATTAAGGGATAATTATATGAAAACAAAGGGAAAATTGTCCTATTGAGATAAATTACTGGAAGGAACACTTGAAAGAGATTTCCTTCCTAAGTGAGAACACATTTCCGTCAGTCTATTCATTAAATACCTACTTATACAAGTTTACCACTGCCAAAAATCCTGTTTTTATTTTATTATCATTTTAATATATTTATAAAATGTATATGTCCATAGGACAAAGTCAAAGATCATACTGTTCTCAATAAAAAAGTATAAAAAACTTGCATCTTTTCCAATATTTCAATTCAGTATGTGTACTTAAGTAACTTAAAAATACACCTTTTTATTTTTTTCTGTGTATTTGAAATTGGTTTGAAAATACTCTTCATGTGTACTACTACAAAAAAAAAAAATTCAATGTGGCAAAATTCTTAACATCATTTCTAACAAGAAACTTTGGTTCAAATGTTGTTTTTTTTTAAATTTTCAAATGGCTTAAAGAGCTGATCTGTTCTATTTGGTAAAATTTCATTGTTGAAAACAGTAAGGTATTCTTAATTTAACAGTACTAAGTTTAAGTGTCAAATCCTGATTGTAATATCAGTCTTAGAGAAAAACTTGAAATTATATGAATGCCTTCAGGCAAACAGGTACACAATAATTTNTTTCAATTCAGTATGTGTACTTAAGTAACTTAAAAATACACCTTTTTATTTTTTTCTGTGTATTTGAAATTGGTTTGAAAATACTCTTCATGTGTACTACTACAAAAAAAAAAAAATTCAATGTGGCAAAATTCTTAACATCATTTCTAACAAGAAACTTTGGTTCAAATGTTGTTTTTTTTTTAAATTTTCAAATGGCTTAAAGAGCTGATCTGTTCTATTTGGTAAAATTTCATTGTTGAAAACAGTAAGGTATTCTTAATTCAACAGTACTAAGTTTAAGTGTCAAATCCTGATTGTAATATCAGTCTTAGAGAAAAACTTGAAATTATATGAATGCCTTCAGGCAAACAGGTACACAATAATTTCATAATTCAAAGGACCATAACTCTAACCAAAATTGGTGATCATTACTTACATTGTGAATTAAAGAACCTTAGTGAGCAAGCTCACATACCCCACGCCTCCACATATCAGAAAATCCTGCATTATTGAACTAAAAAATATCCTATAAGCAATATTATACATAACAAGAGGCTCCCAAGAGCCTGTATTGCTCACCTGGGCCATGGCTGACACAATTAGTCAAAATAATCCAAATGTTTAAGGGTCTCAATTTCAAGTTTGTTGATAGACATTGATGTTATATGATCCAAAATTAAACTATATTCCCCAGCTATTTTTGATGGGGCGTAGACTAACTGTCACCTTCTTGAAGAAGGCCATCTAAGCACCATTGTGCCTCACTTTGGTTCCAATTGGCCTAGTATTTTCAGAGGAGATCTTTAAATGATTTCCAATGGGATCCAAGGTTAAACTGTTCACCGCTGACTGCCATCTTGGATGCTATGTGGACATGCTGGACACATTTTGTGCAGGGGACCAAGAAAGGACCACTGTGATCAAGTACGATTCCAATTGGCCATGTGCTTTCAGAGGAGAACATCTCTGAATATGTTTCCTTAAAGGATCCAATGTTAAAACCATGTTCCCCTTTCATTCACCATCACCATCTTGAATATGATGTGGACTTGCCGAACACATTTTTTTAAAGGGACCAACTAAGGACCATTGTGACTAAGTTTGGTTCCAATTTGCCAAGTATTTTCAAAGGAGATTTTTGCAATATTATCCAAGTTTTGACAAAGTTCCCCACTGGGTGCCATCTTGGATGACATGCGGACTTGCCTGACACAATTTTTCAAGGGTACCACCCAAGGACGATTGTGACCAAGTTTAGTTCCAATCGCCTCAGGAGATCTTTGAATGCTTTCCCGTAGGGTCCAATGTTAAAACTGTGTTCCCCGCTGGGAGCCATCTTGGATATGATACAGACTTGCCAGACATTTCTTTTAAAAAGGACCACCTATAAGGACCATTGTGACCAAGTTTGGTTCAAATTGGCCCAGTAGTTTCAGAGATCTTGGAATATAGGGTCCATCTTTTGACAAATTTTTTTCAACTGGCAGCCATCTTGGACGGAGTGTTGACTTGCCAAACACATTTTTAAAGGGGACCACCTAAGGACTATTGTGACCAAGTTTGGTTCCAATTGGCCCAGCAGTTTCAGAGAAGAC